>JAPDSC010101406.1:15228-42339 GCA_026290005.1 Latrodectus geometricus | reverse complement strand
CATCTTCTCTTGATATACAATTACAAGCAGCATTGCACTAGTCTTTGCTTGTATTTTAAGATCATAAAAATAGTTTGTATATTTTATCTGTTCATCGTAACATATTTATGGAGCAAATTCCTACTTTTTAGAGGATATATATATATTATGTTGAAGAAGAATATAAATCATAAATATATTAAAGTATCGGAGACATATAAACTCACATCTGAATGGACCACATGAAAAACATAATTTTTTAGTGCAAAAATTCACCTTTCCTAAGAATTTAAATCTGAAAATGGTTGATCGATACTTTATGAGATATAGATCCCTAAAGCCACCAACCGAAAAAAATAATAGATCTTTTCTTCCAACCTAATATATAACGATAAAAGATTGAAATTTTATGAACATATATGTTTCAAAATAAAGTTTAAGAAAATAATTATCAATTACTTACCATTTTTACAGTCAAAAGATTTAATCGGATATTTGCTTAGAAATATTTCAGAAATGAATTATTGCAGTGATTCTTAACTTGAGGGGATAGCCACCCTAAGGCAGCATTAGCACATTAAAGGGGTGCTCGAGCATATCCAGACAGTTTATAAAGTTTTTTATTTGAAAAATCTTATAAATGGCCTGAAGGGAAAGCAAACACATAGAGAACTAAATACATTTCGATATAATATTTAATAATTAACTTATAAAATTTAAAAACAAATTTAATAATTATTAATGACATCTTTGGGTCTGTATTACAAAGCAAAGTTTTTCAAAGGAAGGCTTAATATTAGAAATAGACATTTTAAATTCTTTTTCCACATTTAGCCTATATCTATAATTGGTCTTCAAAGATGCCATCACAGAAAATACAATTTCACAAAGGTAAGACGTTAAAATGCTAATATAATGGATAATGTCCTTCTCTTATAACTGAATACTCATAATCTACTCCTTGCCAAAATTCAAAGAATGATCTTCAACTAAAATGTCTTTTGATTTCGACACTTGCCGTGAAGCCTATAAAAGTTTCGTCCTCGGCAATTAAGAGCCCTTCGGAAATGTCATTAACCCATTCGTAACTTTCTTTTAGTTTGTCTACAGCAAAAAAATACTTTTCGAAATTCTTTACAAGGATGGCTAAATGATTTTTCTGGTTGCAAAAAAATCTTTTACATGTTGTTTTTCAGACTTGAAAGTTTCAACAAAATCATTATTTGCAAACATTATCAGGCTTTTTGTTTTAAGCTTCTGCTCCTCAATTACAGTTATCACAAAAAAAAAGCATTAACTTTGTCACTGGTATCCAATGTATATATATTTTATATATATTTGATTCTTGAATTTGAAGATTCAACTTATTTAAGTTATGGAATATGTGTCAACCAAATATCTGAATTTAATAACAGACAAACCATTACAGAATTTTCGGTTTCTAGTCTGTTTTCCTATTCTAAGAAAATGCAGCACCTTCTCTTAATAAACACTTTGAAAAATCTTTACACGTGATAACCATCTTGCCTCGTGATAAAATTGTAACGCGGAATGTATTGCACCTATGTCTATACAAAGTGGAGAAAAGATTATTTATTTCGGGTGTCTCAGTTTTATATAAATTACTACTGTTACTCTTACTACAAATTAGAACTCCAGGACTCATTTCTTTACCTTTTCTGTGGATCATCTAATGTGCCCAGATGCACAGTTTCAATTGCTGTTTTTGTGCATTTAAAAATCTTCCGAACATTAAACAAGCACTATCAGTGCATATTTCGAAGCAATTTTTCAATTTTGTTTCCTTGTTCATAAAATAATTTAAGATAGCACATAATGCGATTGCTGTCGCTTTGAATTCTATTATTTTTCAGAAAATAGTTTTTCATATCATCATAAAGTCGAACATAAGCAATGAAATGAGCATATTACTATCTGTTGCCTCATCAAACTGTATCGAAAGCAATTTGACACGCAATTTCAGAAAAGTGGATACTATATCTTCAGCTGTATCACCTATCCAAAGAGCAACAGTATCATTTGAAAGAGATATGTTTGTTTATGAAAATGTTTAATATATATGCAAATATTTTTCAAAAATACCTCCAAATATAATTTCTACAATCTCAGTTGCTGTTGACAAATTAAGCTCTTCAACAATGATGTGAAGCTTTTCACATCTGGCTATTTTATATGAAATACTTTACGAGAGCAATATAAGCATTTTCATTCACAAATTTTTCTTAAAAAAGTATTTTCGCTTTAGAAAGATCGATTCGAATGATACTGGCTGAAATTGAACAAGCATCATTGAACATTCTCAATCTCCCAATGAAAAAAAATATTCTCTCACATCTACATTTACTGGAGACATCTTGTCGACATTCCAATATGTTCAAGACAAATCAAAACTTCTCATGAAAGTACGAGAATGTCTGACATGATGAATGCAAGAGCAATGAAAAGTCACCGGATTCTTGTTTTGTCAATGCAGAGGGTCAGTGTTACGAAATGTCAA
Organism: Latrodectus geometricus; assembly: GCA_026290005.1. Lineage (NCBI taxonomy): Eukaryota > Metazoa > Arthropoda > Arachnida > Araneae > Theridiidae > Latrodectus > Latrodectus geometricus. The sequence continues at coordinate 39,842 of JAPDSC010101406.1, read as the reverse complement.
TAAATTTCCGAATTCTTGGTAATTTGTGAGGCTTGAAACTATGATCGCAATGTAGGTTTAGTTTCAAAATATTAAAAATTTATTATTATATAACTTTTTTTGCATTTATTATTTTATTGCTTGGGATTTTTTGTAAATATTTTACTTAGAGTGGTTACTTTATACTTTATTTTATTGTATGTAGGGGACTCAACGAAAAAATTAAGATTCTAATTTTTACCACGAATGATGAAAGTTTTACAAACGCTGAGTTATTGGCTGATTTACATTTTACAAAAGATGAAATTACGGATTTTAATACATTAATAAATAATTTCGTTATATCGTCAATTCTTAAGACAAGTATGTGTAGTTTTATTATTCAAATCATTGCATTTATGAATGTTGAAATAAAACGTACATATGACAGTTGATTTTGAAAGTATTAGTATCTTAAAAATATATGAAATATGAGAGATTAGGATTTAATTTTTGTTTAATTTTCCATATTGGATATTTGGAACAAAATAGTTAATAAAATGTTTTTTTTATCCAAAAGAATTGTAAATTAAAAATAAACTTTAATTAAGTTCTTAGAAGTAAGCTTTTTTTATTGGGATTTAATTTATTGATTTTCTTTGCATTATTAAGCATTTACTTAACATAGGCATGTTAAATCTTGTGTAGTTCACTATCACATTGTTTGCATAGGCACTTTTGTTATATCCTAAAATGTTAATTTAAAATTATTTGAATCAAATTATTATCTTAACTAAATAGTAATAAAAGTAGATATAAGATATTTAAATTTTCAAAACTTGCATAAATTTACAAAATGCATAAAAAATATGTCAAATATTTTATGCATTATAGAAATTATGTTCATTAAAAAACATATAAAAACTTTTTTTAATAATTGAAGTAACTTTAAAGTTACTTCTGAGATTCTAAGTTATTTTGATGTTTGTGAATTAAGTTTATCTTAATATTTTGAAATTAATTTCTTCTTACAATAAGATTCCTCAGTTTACTTTAGGCTCAAAAATCAAATGCTTACTTAAAGTAAGCACTTTTAATATCATTTATTTGCATACATATTATTTTTATCATTTGCGTTTAAAAATTCTGAAGATTCCCGACACATTTCCTACTTTAAAAATAAAGTTTTGCTAAAGTTTAAAATAAGCCCATTCCTATGATAAAGATTTGAATCAGCACACGAAACGTTGCAACATTTAATATTAAAACATTTATACTTCGATTGACTTTAGATTCAGTACTATTGTGCAGATTTAACCAATATCGGCGTAAACGTGAAAATACAACAGTATTCTTATCATGTTTGGAAATATGGACAGAACTTTCATTAAATTAATTTTTAAATTATAATATTAGGTATGTAAAAATGTAATATTTACAAATAATTAGTTCAAAATTTAAGCCTTACATTGGCATAAAATTATTAATAATGATATGCATGTCGTAAAGACATTAAGAACGGTAAAGCTGAACGGATAAATGTGTGTGTACATTCTAATAAACCCTCTAAAACGAAGAATTATAAATGTTTTGTCCCAAAATAATCTTAAATAAAATTTTTATAATTAAAAAGAATAAATAAAAATTGAAAACCAATTTTGATTTAATTTGTGGATTGAGGAAATACAGCTTATGATCTATAATTTGACTACAAATGTAATACACAACTCTGCTTCCCAAATAAAAATAGTTTGCAATTACTTCAGTAATAATTGATGAACTTCCAAGATTATGTTTTATTCAAAATATGTTTGTTTAAATGGGATAACTTTGTAATTTCACATAGAAATAAATAAAATTTGAAAGAAATGTCAGATGTATAAATTCTAACTCCACCTATGATTATTCGTAAATCCGGTCCAGTGAGGAAATTCGTTATAGCTGCATGAATAAGGGCAAGTTTCGACATTTATTATTGCAGAAAGAGATTATGGTTAGCTTTAAGTTAAATGTGGATATCTTTTATTTTGGTAAGTGTGGCTTTGTCCTTTATTAAGAAATGAACCAGTAATTGAATACAAAATGATCTTAAAAATACGTTTCCTGATTTTTGATGAATGGCGAAGTGCGGGTGTATCGTATGCGGTAACTAAACAAGTATTTTGCTTCTTTATGTCTTTTTAAAATGTACTTTATCCTTTATTCTTTTGGCAGACCAATATCTACGTGCTTTTTCATTCAACTGATGAAATTTGAGAAACATTGTGGGTGTAATTGATGGGCGTGTAAATGGATCTTAGCATTGATGACTTGTGTTATTTCTGTTGTTCTCTTTTGGGAGGATGAAGAAATATGAACAATAGAAAAAGTAAATTTACTATATTTAAGAATGACCAACAGGATCACATGGAATATTTCAATATGTCATATTGAAATACTCTTTGCATTTATTTCTATTACAAAGAAGCATGCTTCATTATGTAGTTTAAAGAAAGGAAATAAAGACCCAATGTTTTTCTCTATTTTACAATCAGCAACAATCAATCCTATAAATAAATATTTAAATTCCTAGAGTTAAAATACTTTTTTTTAAAAATGTTTCCTTTTAAATATTATTCATTTTTAGAGAAAGTTTGCATCTTTTAAATATATACTATGCAATATGTGAGTTTTAATATTTTTTGCAATGCAAAAATCTGATGATATCTCAACGAATACATACTTATTGGAAGAATACATATCTATGCAGTCTTTTTTGCAATTGCCCAATCCCAAATTCTTCAAATTATTTATTAATTAACGAACTATTTTTTGTTTTAGTTTTTTAATTAAGTGAATTTAATGATATATTTTCCATGTTTTCTATTTTCAATTCATTCACACAAGTTAAGCGAGAAGAAACTGTATAACAAGAACACAATGTGCAAATTGAAAATTTTAAATTTTCTTTTACTCATAATAATATATTATTTATTTCAGAATGCTTAATACAAGACTCCATAAAAGATTTCTCCAAGGACTGAAAAATAAATATATGATTTTATTTCTTTTAAATTTAGATTATTTCTTTGATAAGGAGGAAAGAAAATATTCCATATAAATATATAGGCCGTTTCAAAATATGAAATGAACAAATATCACAATTTGATAAAGTATTTAGCTCAAATTCGAATAAATGGTTTTTATGACATTCATATAAAATATCAAATTAGAAATAGTTCCTTAAGCATTTGGAAATAAAACAAATTTATTTTTGAAATTCTTTATCACATTTTCAAGTTATTGAGTTCTCCCAATGTCAAAAAAGAACTGCGGTTTTTTTTTACTATATTACCTTAATGAGATAAAAAAGGAACTTTCAGCAGCAAATGTGGCACCAATTAAGTCATAGAAAAATTAAGAAAAAAAGTCTGAGTCATAACTTTTCTTAATGGATCATAATTGCTCAACTAATATGAACCTTGCATGCGAAGACATAAATAGAATTAAAAAAAAAACCGTAGCAGCAAGCAAAGGAAGAAATTGGCATTGAACGAAAAACATAATAACTATACCTGTAAGAAGAACAACAAGGAAGAAGCGAAGCGATTCGATTGTGTTTATATCAATCGAAATTAATACAGCGTTATCACGTTACGAAAAGCGAGCCGAGTTACACGAGGCGACATTATCGTGGTTGGAACATCTGTTTTGTAATTGGTCCTAATCACCGGCTACCGTTTGCAAGAAGATCGTAATCAACTTCTTCAGCAGAAGATCGTGTTTGACTCAAGCTTGCTCTTTTTCTTTTCTGTTCTTTTTTTCAGTCAAAAAAAGAAAAAGGGCAAGTTGTTAATGAGGATTTAAATTATATACATTGCGAGATGCTTAGAGTAATTTAAGCAATATATGACTAAGGTAAATTCCTTTGGAACCATTCTGAATCTGACCAAATTAAATTTGCTTTAGTGTAATTACAGCGCAACATTATTATTTAATTGTCTTAAGGGATTTTGAGATAGTTTTATTACATAAATAGAGAGAGTAAGTGTTTGAATACCTAAGAGGGGATAACTAATAGCAAATAATGTTAATCTATTAATTATCATAAAAGAAGTATATATCTGAAAACAAAAAAGTTAAAGTATAATTTTAAAAATAAATTTAAATTATTTTATTTTTCCTAATTACAGTTGATTAAGTTTTAATAAAAATAATGTTATTTAGATTATTTACATATGTATATATTATATATACACCTTACAGAATTTAAACTATGGAATTTTTATTAAGTGTATAGATAATGACAAATATTTCTTTTTCATAAATGATAAGAATTTTCTCACCATTAAAAATATGAAGACTTTTTGTGATAGGGCTTCTACCTATTAAAAGAAAATGTCCGGTTCTCTCACCAAAATGGTGGAATTTTAGTTCATATTTTGTTTGCTTCAAAATTCATTATTGTAGTTGTTCCTGGTGTGTTTTCAGTAATCAGATTTAGTAAATTAAGTCGTATGATCCGGGCCATCAGTTGTTATCTTTACTTTGGGACAATATAGTAAAATTTAAATTTAAAACTTACTATCTTAGTGTTACACACTTTAACACTGAGCACAGTACTATAGCAGCAATAAACTTGATTTTTCAAAATATTGGATTCTAAAATTCTTTTTAAACATCAAGGTAGCCACTTGATTTAAATAACTACTTGCTACATGCTATTGTAATTATTATAGTTTTGCGAGTTGCACTCAAATGAAATAAATACATTTTTTTCTCACAGAACCAAGCGCTTTTAGAAACCATTACTTGAAATTACATTTGCTTATAACTAGACTAATATATTTTGATATGTTGAGATTTTGGAAAAATTTATTTGAAATGGACTTGATGATAAATGCGCACGCTTCTTTGACCTTAAAAATATATGGGTCACAGATAAGATAATTAGTTGAACATATATATTTGCTACTATATTGTTTAAATTATATGATATTTACTTCATTTTGATAGCAGTATATCAGAGAAATACCTATAATCCATGATTTCAACAAGAAATAAGTGTAATAAAAGAGATAATAAGTGTATCGGAAGAATAACCATATTCACACATACTTTAGACATAATTTCCCTAACGTAATTTGCAATCATTACAGATCTCCAATGGTGTTAAAGTGTTAAAGTTCCTAGAAGATTTAATAAATTTTGTCTCAAAAGTTATTAAAGACAATTCTTTTAGAAACGAGTTAAATTATTTTTCTTTTCAATAAGGTAGTTCCTATTAAATCCAAAATATAGACAGTGTTGCTTGGATTGATTTTGATGTTGAATAAATTATATAGCATTCGAGTAGACGAATGCAATCTTTTGTAGCTTAATCCTGTTGATCATGACATATTACATAGAGGCAGAAGATTATATATAGAGATTATTATATTGAGGCATTCCAACTAATTAATAATCAGCTGTAATAAGGTGTCATTGTCTGAAGCAAACTGCTGAAAAGCTACTCATCTTTAGTTGTGTTGTAAAATATTCTGAGAGTATGCTTATAATATTTTATAGATTATAGTATTACATGTTAATCAAATTACATACATACCCCTTTCAGAAAGATAAATTTTAACAACATCGTGAAGGATTTTTTGTAACAATGCTTGGAAAATATCAATTTGAACACAAATTAGAAAAAATAACCTCCCCTGTCTAGTATGATTGAACTAGTTGATCAGATTTTTAGAAACATTTTGTATAAAAACATACATTTGATATTTTTCTTTCGTACAAAAACATGATAATTTTCTATCTACAAGATATTTTCTAGTACTGAATTTCCAACACACACCTCTGGAAAAAAAATAAGTCCAGAAAATATAATCTATTTTATTTATTATGATATTTTATATAGCAATAAGCTCATAACTTTCAAGAATCATGGGGAATCTTCCACATCCAGAGGATTCATGTAATGATACATGCCCAGAGACCTATATAATTATTTTATCACATTTTAGTTTTAATGAGGAATTTTCATTATTAATAAAATTTATCATATCACTCTTCTGAATTTCCGTTGAACAAAGTTTCAATTCAAGATTAGACGATATAAAATTTATTATTATTTTTTTTATCTTGATTACTTGTTCAAGGATATATCCACATCTGACATACATTTTACAAATACAATTTCCTATCTTACAATGTGCTATTTGGTTCCATAATCATTCACTGGCTTTGAGGTCTGAAATGTCCATTGATGTCGAATCACATTCTAATCTTGATAAAAACTCTTGAAGAGAATTTTGGTTTTCGTCTGTAATATAATTCTTTCAAAAATTCATTGTTTTATTTTTGCATTATTTTCAGCAAGATTTTATCAATAGAAACTTGATGAAATGAAAATTTGAAATAACTTTATCTAACAACATCACATATTCAATTGCTTTTTGTTTATGCAAATACTTGCTAGCTAGAGTTTTTAACACTATTGTATATTAAATACATAAAAATTGAAATAAGAGATCTGCCTTTATATTTAGAATATTATTCAACTACTAAAAATATATATTTATTTGTGTAACATAACGTTAAAATTTATTGAAAAATATAAGATGGCTAACATATTTCGTATTAGCCTTTATGATTGATTGATTGGTTTATTATTCTATTGCAAATTTTGCAAATGAGAAACGTAATTGAATGAAATTCTAAGGTTTAAAATGGATTCCGATTAATTTTGAACATCATATTCGAAGTTACACTGTGAAATTAATGAAATAAACAAAACGATTGACACATGTTGCGAGATATGTTGTTATCTTGTGGGTTACCGACTTTTGGTGTCCTTGAAGGAAGGGTTGTGTTATCGGATGGAAGGGATCATTTACATATCGTTGAATCGTAGTTTATTAACAATGCACTTGTCATTAGACTTTGCTCAATTTGGTCTCAAATGTATTTCTAATTTTAAGTTCACTTGTACAGTAATGTATTTCATACTAATTGTACAACACTTGGAAATAATGAAGGCAGGAATGAATAAGTTAAGATGTTTAATAGAATTTTATAAGGGCAAAACTGATTCCAAATTTTGAAAAATATAATGTCTTTTAGAAAAATAAACAAATATAGTTTATTCATTTTATATTGATAAGTGAAATAAATTGCAAATTCTAATTTTTGTTCTCAGAAGTCAATTTCACTTATCAATATGAAATAAATATTAACAGGCTCATGATGTGTTTTCCACTTTTACTATAAAAGTAAAGAAATATGGTTGGGAATCAATAAAAAAATAAATTATTGGATTGTATACAGGTAAAAAGGACTTACATAAATAAACTCAGATATAAATTAAAACTTAATTTTGGATATTAACTTATTAAGATTAATAACTTTTTGGAGGAATTTTATTTTAGATTTTAACATAAAAATTGCTGATTTTAATGCATAACTACTATTATTTTAATCAGTTTTTGATAAATATGTTTTTCAATCAAAATTAGTTATTTTATTGAGGGTTAAAAAATTTAAAAAAAAAAAAAAAAAAAAAAAAAAAAAAAAAAAAACCTTTAGATACATAAGTAATTATTTATTAATATTGCGTAAGTTTGACTTTGGCATGTAACTCAGCTTAATTTGCCTACTGAATACTGTTTAGATGAATATTATACCATTCTTTATGGATATATTGTGAATGTTCTGAAAAAGATGCCGGAAGAGGATATCAATTCCTAATTGAACGCCATAAAACAGAACAAAATGGTCCAATTACATTGAAATTAGGTGAATATGAAGGTCAAGATAGTCGTTTAACCCCATCCTCATATTCATCAAACCATGAATGGGTAATTCATATCTACATGGATAGTTGCATTATTATCCTAAAAAACTCCATCTTCTGCTTAAATAAAAATTTTCATCGTAGAATAGACCTGAGTATCTAAAATTTCTCTATATGTCTCCCTTATTTTTCTTTTTTGAGTTAGGATTGTTTCGGCTGAAAATCACGATATGAACAAGTTTGGTGGGTTTTACACACTAAAATCGATGCTTGGCATTAACACCTGGACAATTAGCTTGAAAATTGCTCTTGTACCATAAATGTTTTGATAATTAAGATGCCTTATAACTGTAATCCATGACTCTGGAGAAAACAGATGCTGATTGAGCTCAACAGTCACTTGAGGTGCAGTTGCTGGCTCTTTAAACATTACAATCAGCTTCAATACTTGTCTTTCATTGAGTTTATATTTCTCTCCGCTGTTTTGTTTTTGTTGAGCTTTTTTTACCATGCTATATATATGATGTCAGGACTTTAGATATCATTCCTCTAGAAATATTTGAAAGTTGGGATTACACTTTTTCCTACAATTCGATCTCTTTGGAGGTCTGAGAGAAATTTATGCTTTTGATAAAAATCCAAGACTTACAGAATTTTAATAAAGCAACCGTATATTAGATATCAATTATAAATTTTAAAATTAAAAATATAAAATTTGAATATTTTTGTTAATAAAAATTGATATTCGTAAAATATGTCTTGATATACGTAAAATTTGTCTTGATGACTTTTAAATTTACGCTTATGCAATTAAGAAACTTTAACAAAAAAAGTATGATAATTTTCATAAAACATTTTTTAAATTAAAATAGTTTTGTTCTTTGTTATTTTACTTTACGTAATTGCAATAGTTCTAATACTATTGAATAGACTTGAATATAATGAATAATATTTTACCGTGAGGGGAAAATAATCTAACATTCGAATAATTAGGGTATGATTTTTTCAGGAAGGACTTTTTTGTAAATATTGGCAGTTTGCAAACCTATAAAAGGGGAAAAAAAACTGCAAGGCACCCATCTTGATAGATGTGTAAATTGAAAGCAGAAAATACAACACTCTCTCGTCCTACCATTAGGTCATAGTGAACCTAACTAAAAAGTAAGCAAACATATATCATTATAAAGTGATTCTAAGTGGAGATGAAGCCGAAGCAAATTTAAAGTGAACAAATTGAAAGGAAAACTGTATCCACAAACAATATATATTTTTGTCCTCCACCCATCTTCGGCATCTCTGCCATTGACAAGTAACTCTATAAAGTGATGAAATGAATCATGAAAAGTGTTAAAATTAGTATCAGTAGAAATGTCTGCAAAAAACTTTTAAACTAGGAGAATATGCCTGAGGTGGTCATCACTCATACCTTCTAGTGAAGCAGGGAGGAACAAGCTGAATTCTCGACTCTAGTAAGATGTAAACGTTTTCGTAAATTGTCATTTCAAGTAAGCAAACGAAAGTAAGCAATTCCAGCAGATTGAGGGAGGGAATTAGATATTCTACTACTTTTGTTGAGGAAGACACTAAACCTCTTACTCACAACTTTACCACACGGACTTTTATAAAGGAAAGGTTCCATTATTATTTTAATTTTTTTTATTTATTTAAAATCATTCTTTTAATGCTACGCAGAGGCAGAGGTGAGTCCAGTTGAGTCATGAGGGGTAGCGTTTTAGCAAACCAGTCAGCCTGCTCGTTTAAAAAAATGTCAATGACTGGTGATGTTTTTCCTAGGTGTATGTTCAATTAACTTTATTCTACAGGAATGAGTTAGTATGTTTTCATTATACATTGATATTATAAATGCAAAATAGCAGCTTGAGAATTGATAAGAAACACAATAGTGCGTTTAGAGCAACGTTTCAAGTTATCAATAGCAAATGCTATTCCCATTATTTTACCGTTAATGTTGTCACAATACTTCCCAATAGATTAAATATTACTAAAAGCACTTTAATAGGTTCCAGAAACAGCATTTTTAATAGCATTTTCAGCTGAGCCATCTGAATACACGTAGAACTATTTGTCAAAAGATATCTGCAATGAAAAGTATCAAGAGAACTTTCTAAGACACCCTGTGTAGAAAATGTTTGTCAACATTCCAGACAAAATCCAGGTGGCTCTCAAACGTCACTTGGCTCATAATATGATTAAATTTCTGTGGGAAAATTTGGTGGTTGGGTGTAGGACTATCGTAAGTATCATATAAATCGAGTTTTTAATCTCTAATTTAAAGGCTTATAAATCAAAAAGCCGTTTTTTCTTCTCAAGATCTTTTCACCAAGTTTTAGGGCACTTTTTTGGTTGATTTCACTCAATGGTTCCAAATATGTCTATTGATCCATTGCAACTATATGGGTTGATTTGGCTCCACCAGTGATTAAACGTAATATTCTATTTTCGTCAAAAAATATTTTTCCCATATGTTCAACTGTTATTTATATAATTTATTATATAAATAACAACTGTTCCCGGCTGTTATTTATACCAGCGCATTATCAGATTTCAAGCACTCATCAACTTTTCCCATTTCAAACTTCTCTTCCTTACGATATATAATGTTCTTTTTAATTTCAGAAAAACAACATTTGCTTTAATCTTAAAATGTCCCAGACGGTTGTAAGATAGTTTTAGTATATTATTGAGTTATTTAACTAGAAGGAAATTTCTGTTTTGTTGCAAGCACGAAAGTTTGATATTTTACTTTTATAATTACAAATCTTTTATATTTTTCAAAGCATCTCTTTAGCCAAAAATATTAGAAATAACAGTTTTAGGACTTTTAAGAATATTATTTATTTTCCATTGGAAAATTTGTGAAAAATTAATTTAAAAAAAAATTAATTTTTTTTCCCGCTTCCCTCATAGATAATCTTTATTTTAGAGTCTAGTGGATTTTCTTATAAAAGTACACAAAATTTTGTATAATTTTTTATGGTGCAAAGTTATAGTTTGCATATGATTTGAAAAGAAAAATAATGCAAATTTGAAAGAAAAATAAGTGGTCTTTAAATCAGGTTAAACCAAGCTTTTATATAAATATACATTGTGTTATTTTTACAGGTCTATAAGTATATTACCAGGTACTAATTTTAATAAGTTAATTTAGAAAATGATCAAAGTATAAACAATTTAAAAGAAAAAGATTCAGCAGATTTTTTTTAGATTTATATGCACCTCTTCAAATTTAAAATTTTAGATGAATTTAAGATTAGATTAATATACAACAAAATAATTAAATCAAACAATATATAATTTCAATATTAAAATATAGTTGAGAGAAGGCTCCTATTTAAATGTATATTTTTAGTTATGCAAATAATTGATTAACTTTTAAAAGATTGTAAAGATTAGTGCATAGTGGCGTCATCTATGAGAAAATTTGAGATATAGAAATAAATATTTATTTAAACATCACAGAAAATCAACTATTTTAGTTATTAAAAAGTAATTAATGATGATAAATGTAGATCTGAGATCTAATATGTGGCTCTTTCTTTAAAATATGAGTGACTGTCTAGAAAATCTTGGTTTTAATTCTCTCTGAACTGCTTCTAGTGCATATGTAGATAAATACTATTTTAGCAAACCAAATATCAAAGAAGAAAAGTTTGAAAAACGTATAGAAAAAATTATAAAACTACTGTCTTATTTAAAAAAATAAGAACATTTAAAAAAAATTTAAAAGTCTATTTTTAAATTAAATTTTCATTTGTGATTTTATTGAAACTCAATGTCTTATATTTCCGAATATATCAAATATTGTCTTTATAATATGGAATTATTAAAGAGAGGATTCGGCATTGTAAAAGCTACAAATTTTTTCTATGATTCAATTTTGATAATTCACGTTGAAATCAAAACATTCAAACTAAAGGAAAAGAAAAAACTTGGTAAGGTTTATTTTTGATTTTCTCAGGCAACAAATTGCTTCGAATGTATGCACTTCTCATAGAAGTATCTGAAACAGGAACTTGATTCCTAATTTTAATTAACTTGGCCAACCTTATTTTAAAATTTATTAGAAACTAAAGATAAATAAGTATTACTAGAATCTTCATGGAATTATCACTTTTGACTTCATGCAGTGCATTCATCTGTTTATCACGCTTCGAGATGAGATGGATGCAAACAAATCATTTTCATAATAAATATTTTTCTGTACAATTTATTATACGTTTCAATCAAATTGTGTATTTTTTTATGTTATGTGACATCTACATTATCAGCAGTTTATATTTTCACCTATGTGCCAAAAAATTTGCAGCGGATTATACACCGCTTCAGATTAAGCGACTCTTTTTATTTCTTTCACTTGAAAAAAAATATCTTGCGGATAATACGCCACTGTGGATTACATAATGGAAAATACGGTAGTTAAACAAGGTCTACTTTGCAAAGTTATTTATTTTTATAAAATTTTTTATTACTGTAGACAATATGAAAATTTATTTTGTGGACATCCCTTAAGCTTGGAATAATATGTTAGTTTTCTCTCTAATAGATTAAAAATTTCTTTTGCAATAATATAGTAATAAAGTTTATATAATAAATTTTATTTATTTAATAAATTTGATTGCATAAGATTTTAATTATTCCTAAAAGCAATTTACTAGAACTCAAATAAATAAATTTGAATCAAATAATTATACTATACTTAGGCAAGTTATGGAATTATAGTAATCAATTTTGCACATAGACTTATTTATGTAAGTATATTATTTTATGTCTTTCATTGAGAAAACACCACTATTTTAAAAAATAATTACTTTTACTTTTAAAAATTTATAATTTTTTTTAAAAATTACTTAAAATTTTTAGTAAAATAAGCAATAAGATTGAAAAATTGCTAAGTCGATTTCTATTATATCTTGATTGACATGTTTTTTAGAGTTTTAATTGTTGTTCAAAAAAGGAATTTAAAACTAATTCTGAATGAATGAAAAATATTTTAATTTAATATTTTAGGCATTTAAATAATTCAACATACATATTTTAAAAGTTAAATGTTTCAATAAAATTTGTTTGCATTTCTTAGAAATATAGTGATTTACCAAAATATGACACTTTATGAAAACATTTTAGTATTTCCATATATTAACTTTATTGATTCAAGATAGAAAATTTTATTTTTATTATCAGTAAAATATTATTTTTAAATTATTTAAATTATTATTGCATAATAAAATATAATTTTTAGTTTAATAAAACATCTAGTCAGGAGAAATTGTTACCTTAAAAACTTCTCCAAATATAGCTTTCAACAAAATATAAAAGAATTTTAATCGAAAATAATATTGAAAATTTATGTCATATGCAACTATTATTTTATTTATTTATTTATTTATTTTTTTGGTAATTATGTGTTAATAACTTCTACTTTTGAAAACTATCAACAAAAACTTTAATATATAGAATAAATAGTTAACTGTAATTTTAATAGATGGCAGCACCAGTTAGGGATAAGTCATAATTTTGTTCTTTCGTAAGGGACTGCTTGTGAAATACAAATTTTTATTGTTGAATATTAATGACTACTTAAACAAAGAAAAAGTGTATCTGATGTCTACATATATCGAGAAATATTTTATGTATGAAATTATTCTAATAATATGTTTATATTGCCAAAATTATTTGATTAATTGCCAATTTTATACGATTAAAATATTATATTACATTGAAAGTATAGCAAATAGCGAAATTCAATTATTAGATTTATAAAATGATTATACTTGTTGAGAATACTATTTAATCATTGCTTCTGAAATTGAATACTATCCAAAATATATATTTTTATCATTTTATATCTTTTTCAATACAATTGTTTCATAGACAGGTTGAAAATTTTTACAATGGACAATTATTTAGCTTGTGATTGAATTCTTTCAAAATATATATTTAGTGTGGTTTTGATAACCATGATAGCAAAGAAATAAATTATAATTATAATTTGGAGAATACTTTTCACTTATTTCTTTTAAAATTTATTCCTTTAATTTATAAATTAAAAAAGTTTTAATATCAATATTCTATTAAATTTCAGAATTTGGAAGATAATTAGAAGTTTGATGAATTATTTCTGTAAATGAAATGTTCTGTATTGATATGAATTCCAAGAAAATTAAGAAATAATCAGAAAGGGTTACATGATCGGTATAATATAATTTCGAAAAGTGACTTAAAGTGAATTCAGTAACTAAAAGTAAACAAAAAATTTAATAAAATTGAAATTGTCATAAGTCTTAAGTTAAAAAACTTAAATAATTTTTATACTAATATATTTGCTTAAAATTTGAGTGAATAAAGTGAGCTAAATAAACATAGTTAGTAAAACCAGAGAAAATATACCTAGACTTTCTCGAGAATCTATTATTTGGCGTCACGTTTTGAAATTGTAAAAAATTCTGTAACTTGTTAGTAACTATTATATCATAATTTCATTGACAACGAGTATTATGAATCATTATTTAATTACATTAATTACAAAAGTACAGATTTGCTGAACTAAAGTTTGCTTTAAGTCCTAAAACGTAACTCTATATTAATTTACAAATTAAACGTTGTTGTGAGTATCAAAAATTAAATTCTCTCTTTAAATATGACAAAAGTAGGATTGTTTGTGGATCCAAATTTACAACTATTTTCCTTTCATATTTTTTATTAGAATTCTGGTTTTGTTCATCCTCTATTGAAAATATTGATCAAATCAGTATCTATTTACTTCTATAAAATAATTTTCTTCAATTTATTTCTTACCTTATAAATTTCATGTCTTAATCTGTCAATTGCTTTTCTAACTAAACCATTTAAAGTTTAATTAGAAAAGCAATTAACACTTTTAAAAATATCGGCAAACTCAATTCTAATTCTTTCTTTAAATCGTATCTCTTTTTCTAATAACATTTTATTGTGTTATATTATTCGCTTATAAATTAGATTACATAATTTTTATAGCTAAAAGTTTATAAAAGTTCTAAATAAATTACTTTTCCTTCCATTATACTTTACTCTCAGATTGACAGTTACTCGTAAACTAAATATTTAAGTAGATAAATTTAGGTCTGTTTCTTAGTATAAAGAATTTATGATGTTTTTGACTTTTATTTTTTCTAGAAAACGAAGAACATAAACACAAGTATAGTCTGATAAAATTAAATTGGCTTTATAGTGGGGATTTCAAAGATATCTTAGAGTTATACAATTTAATCTCAAAAACTGTTTCTTTTGTTTAGTTTTTTAAAGTAGATTTTGAGATTAAACAAGAATAAAATATCTCTTATACGTCTATGAAGATTTCCAGCTCTGATTTATTCAGCAAAAGAACTAAAAGGATTAAAAAAACAAATCTCAAATAGGTATTTGAATTGTTAAATTCATTTCAGTTATTCTTCTAGAATACCTCAACTATTTCATCCATTTTTAAATTTATTAACTATTTGTTAAATTTTTAACTCCTTAACTATTTCTATTATTTCATCTTATTGCAATATAATTTGATACTACATGTTTCAAATAAATAATAATGTCAAAGAAGAAAACATGCCGTTGTTTGGATATTGCAAAAGAGTAACTTTATAATATAGATAAATACACTCAAACCAAGAGTATATATGATTGTGTAAATAAAGGTTAAAAAAAATAAATATATAAATAAAAAAAATTGAGGAATTGTATAAATTTCACATTTGTTTAAAATTATTATATATATTATTAATATATATTTCCTTCGACAGCTTTTTAGGAGGAACTATCGTATCAAATCTTGATGTTCAAGACGATTGTTATCTTTGTAAGATGACAAGTGGAAGTTTATCCCATTCCTCTCAGCCTCCCACAGCCCTACCAATATCTTCGTCGATGCATTGAAAAAGAATTTTAAGCACGCAAGATTCAGTCAATACTATACATTTTATCAGCTATTAAGGACTGAACAAAATAATTTTGACATGTGTACTTGATAACTTATAAAAGTAGTACTTTGCTCTACATCAGAATCATAAAAATAAGACTATGAAACAATGTAATTGCTCAAATAAAATGAATTATTTTGTAATTAGATAAAAATAATTTAAAAAAAAACAAACACCTTATTGAATAATAACATATAATACAACAATGGTAATTTAATTTTGTAAATTTAACCTATTGGAAAATGTGCTTAAAGAATTTTTGTGGAATAACATAAATTAACTAATAAATGACGTTATGTGTGCAAAAAATGTTCTTGAAATTCAAAAAAATAAAAATATTCAATATTGGTAAATCTAATATTTTATTATACATTTGATGACATGATACGTTTCAGCTCTAGTTATATAAAAAGCATTTTCATTTCCTTGAAATGTAACTGAAAAAGAAATTACAACTATTTTCATTGCAAAAAATGCTACAAATGATTTGGTTCCTTAGCATACTTATTTATTCTATTCACGTATATTGTTATATATGAAACTTAAACCGCATTGTTTAAGTTAAGCTAATCACGAGTCAAACATAACCTTGTAATATAACGCACCTGATTATTTATACCCTTAAAGCCATATATATTTTATTATTTTAAATGAATTTATTTCTGATATATTTTAAAAGCCTAATGAAGTTTCTTATTGAAAATAAAATATTAGAAACTTATTACTTACCAAAAAGACAGATTGTTTATAGCTTTGACTTATATTTGTTGTATGATTAAAAGTATTGTTTTGACTAAAAATATAGTTCTATACTAAATAAATAATAATTTGAAATTTTAAAGAAACACATAAATAATATGAATGAAAAATAAACATAAAAGATAATACAGAAAAACAAAGAAAGAAAGTAAATGAAAAACATCAAATTGATTATTATTAGTGGCTGTCGCAGAAACTTTTTGACTTACAATAAATGAAAGAAATTAAATGTGTAACTGAGAAAGTAGAAGTCTTTTTAATGCTTGTGCTATTCATTTTACCCAATTTGTTGGTCTTTCTTTTTAGATTTACTAAAACAATGATAGCAGAATTTCTTAACAGTCAGCTAAAATTGCATCTTTTTCTATGATGATTGTTAATTTTGAAAACATTAACAATCATATATTTAATTTTTGAAAAAATAAAACGGGATATCTCGAACTAAAAATTAGAAATCAAAATTAGAAGTTACAAAATAATTAACAATGTGATAATTAACAATTTAATAAATATTATATTGACGTAAGGTATAAGAAGAAACTCGTTAAACAATAATTGTAGGGAAAATATCTTTAGTAAATAATTAAGGAAAGTGAAATAATTTATAAGCCTTACAAATAAGCAGAAATAAGTGTTTATTTTAAGTAAATTTTGTTAAAAGGGATATATGTTTTTGAAAGTTGGCAAAAAATTAAAATTTTTGATTTTATAAGCCGACAATGATTATAAAATTTTGCGAGAAGTTTATTTTATTTTATGTATTAAATATATATTCTTGAATATTTTTAATTTTAATATACTTAAAGTGCTTTTCCAATCTTGATTATCATGCTATTTGTTGATGTACATCATGAAATTATTTTCATAAATGATTTATTGAAAATAGTGTAAAACTTAAACATTTAATAAGTTAAGAAAAGGGGGAAATTTTCTGAAAAATTAAAGAAAAAACTAAAAGCAATTTTTATTTTAAACGTTAAGAATGAAGAAAATGAAACTTTATTTTAAGACAATATTATTCTTCTAAAGGATCTATATGATTTGTTCTCAAGTTATTCTAGAAACCGTTATAATTATCTTAAGTGAATAGTGTTATAAATACGGATAGAAAAAGTATGCCAGTGAAATATTTTATGTAAATTATGACACTTGTTACAAAAGAAAAAGTTAATCGTAATCACAAGAATGGAATTGTTAAAATGTACTAAATTTAAGATGTTTATTGCGATAAAAAAAAGTATTGTTGATCTTTAACACTAAAGATATGGAGTTAAAAAAAAAAAAAAAAAAAAAAAAAAAAAAAAAAAAAAAAAAAACAAGATAGCTGATATATTTATATTCGTTTGAAGAAACGAAAATTTAAAAAAGAAAAAAACTTTTTTCTGAATAAACAATGAATTTAAAACAAAAATGAAATAAATGAAAACTTAAGTAAATGAAAATTAAAGCAATGCTTAAGTAAAAAAATGATATTGAGGTAATAATTGATAAAAAAAGTTTTAAAAACAAATAAATTATGTATTATCCAGAAATTACTTATAAAAATTCTTTCTAAATAAAGAAATAAAGGAGACAATTAGATGCATGTCATAAAAGTACATAAGAAAAGAATTTAATACAAAAACAGATCACTTATTTAAAAAGAAAGGATTATCTGAATTACCTTCGTATTCTCTTTTAATGAAATGTTTTCAATTATATCTGCTCAGAAATAACAAAATATTCTTAGAGTGTTCATTATCTTCATGAATGATTAAAAATGTGGAACAGTTAAAATTTTTTATAAAAATTATTTTTAGTATACTTCTTTTTAATAAAGTGTTTTAAGCTCAATGTATAAGTAAATGTATAAACTTCCTTTAACAGGTTTTTTTAAACGACTCTTACAAGATTTGCACTGTAGCTTAAAGTGTAATAAATTTCAATATTTTAAGATCTTAAAAAATCAGATTTAATTTAGATTGTTAAGCTTAACAGTTTTATTTTTATATCCTTTAACGCATTTATTTTACTGTATTGTAATTACTTAAAAAACCACAATGCTTCTTATTTTCTTTTTTGTGATACATACTTCACATAAATAAATTAAATTCTCATTTGGAATGTCTTTTCGCTTTGTGTTGAGGCTTCTTTATTTTTATATTTAATTAAAAATTTTTTTAAAAAATTACCTTAATATTCCCAAGAAAATTTATGAATTTGGAAAGTTTGATGAGGTTAGTTTAAATAGCTTTTTAAACTCATAATATTTTATAAACAACTATTCATATGTGATATATACTGCATGTTATTTCAGTTTTTGTGAAATCTAGGTATGAAATTAGCTGTAAATTAAAATATTAAATTCCATTTTTTTAGAGGTATGACTGATTTTTCCATTTATTGTGTTTTCTTAAAAATGGTGCAAAGAGGGAATAAATAAATAAAAATATTGGAATTTAATGAAAAATTAAATATATCTACTCAAAGATGAAGAAAAAATGCATTTGTTGTGATACATATTTTAATTTTCGAAAATACTGCTTACTTTAAGCAATCGAAGACTATTTATCAAAACATTTTAATCTTTTGATCTTGGCATGGTTGATTGCTTAGTCATAGTTGATTGCCTGGAGGGTTGACTGCATCTATATATTAGTTTGGGGAAAAAGTTATCCATTATTTTTTTCGGTAGACGTCTGTAGTGATTGCTATCTCGTGAAGTATCTATCAAACAATTTCAAATTTATGCTCATTGGAAAAGTGACATTTGACACTAAAATGTTCTCTTGCGGTTTTTCGTTTGATTAATCCAGTTATGAATACAAAGTTTTAAAAATAGAAGACAACAAACAGAAAATTTGATACATTTCAGTTTTTCTTTTATAATGGCGAAAATGCTAACCAGGTGGCTAAAATTGTGAAAGGTGTTTATCGTCCTATATGTAATATAGTATATAATTATGATTGTAACAACCAGTTACGTACAATTTTGTTTCGTCGATTCCGTTTGGGTATTTGGATGCTAAAGATGCACCTCGCATGGATACAACATCGTCGAGAATGTCTATAAAATATCAAAAATTATCAAACTTGACAGCATGTCAGCAGTCATAGCTTCGCACAAGACCTAAAAATCTACATGAAAATTGTTTTAAACCTTTTTACAAAGCGAATCTGAAAGAAGTTACAAAAAGTTCACGTAAAAATAATGAATTTCTTTTTCCCCAACCTAATATATAGTCTAATATGTGCTTTAAATTATTACAAATATCTATACCTAAAGTAAATGTTGAATTTATGAACTGTTTATGCCAGGACAGAACACATTTCTAGATCTCTTGCCAATAAAATTTTATTCCTTTTTTTTTTTTTTTTTTTTTGCTCCAGCTTACTTTTCTGCACTTAGCCATTGTTGGGCTCTACCAAAACCTTATTGCTGAACGACTATTTCCAACCAATCACTAGTTATTACAACTGAGAAACTTTACCCTGGTTTAAAAGGTTAGTAAAGATTTTCAACTATGCATGCAATTTCAGTTTGATTAATTATCCACAGCATACTTCCAATCATCATGCTATGTAGTAAAAAATCACTGCTTTGTAAAAAATCGCTGCTTTCCCCAAACATCGCAGCTTGTGTATATTTCTCCCGATTTTCATTTAAGGCTTTTTTTACGAAGTTGTAGGTTATTGATTTCTCTGAAAACAATAACAATAGATTTCGTTAAGATCATTTTGACATTTTAAGTCAACATCAACTTTAGACGTGGTCAAACATGCTCTAAATTAATGAAAATATCTTGCTTGGTCATTACAATATTAATGCACAGATGATGATGAATGCACTCATTCGGCAAAACGATAGAGAATATGATTCAATGAAACTTTCAAGATGAACCGTATTTCAAATATTTTTCCACTCTTGCGAGTTGAATGGCTTGCGAGATTTCTTGATCTGAAGTCTCGTGACTTTTTGCTATAGGACTCTAAAAGATTGAATTTATCAAGAACGTGTCCGTAATGTAATTAACTTGAGAAACAGCATCATTCACTATGTTTCTCTTATCTCTACTAACGTATAGCGATCGATTATACTTTTTCAACAAATAGGTGGCCAAAAATATGCAGATAAAGCAAAAAAGTATGTAAAGAAAAATATTATATATTTAATTGAATTTGAATAACTTTTGTATCTTAACAATGCTACCTGATGTCAAAATTTCAAAATATTTTTTCAATTGAAAACTCGGCTCTTTGTTCTATATAACATGTGTCTGAAGATTCAGCCGAATCTTCTCAATAGAATCAGCACTGCACGTGTCTGAATACCATCAATTTAATTTTTAGCAATTCTTTGTTCGTGACAAAATCCATTTTATCTAGAAATGAGAATCGAAATAAGAAAATGTTACATATTTAAGAACTAAGACACTAGAAGTGACAAAAAGTGAATGTAGAAAAAACTTCGAATAAAAATACTATAAAAGACAAAATATAGTGAATGATGTCACCATCGATCAAAAAATCTCTTTCCAATACTATCTTAACAGTAGAAATATTTGAAAATACCTTACATGCTTTTCGATTGCTGAAGAAAGTGAAATTTTCTTTTTCGCGTCTTAAAAGAAGTAACTGAAATCTCCACTTCAATATTTATTTGTAATGTCTACCGAGTTGAAGATGTCAAGTTAGGTCTTTTCAAAGGCGATGCATTTCTTTAAATTTTTGTGATTCAAATGAAATTCTACAATTGAAATCGACTTTTGCATCCATTTCCTCCATTTCTCAAATAAAATTCAAGTAAGGGTTTTTATGGAAGTTTGCATACATACTTATATATATATATATATATATATATATATATATATATATATATATATTTATATATATTATTTTGGAATGTTACACAACTTATTGCATGCAATCAAAGTTGTATATAAATATCTTTCAAGTTATAGAATATGAAATTTTTCTTTTAATATATAAATAATAATATCATTTTTATAAATTCCCATCTTTTATTAATATGAATCTTTATTAAGCTGATCCTACCTTTTAGTAACTGAAGCCGTAGTGTCCTATCTGGTTAGGGCGTTCGTTCTCGTCATTAGTAGGTAGTGAGTTCAAATATCGACCAGACCGAAAATCTATCGTGTTTGCTAATAGTAGATGGAACACATTAAATATTTCGTGGTTGCAATATCATCCATGTGAAATGATACCTTTGGGGTGCCAGGGCAAGTTTGAGGATCTTCTGCTTGGTCCCCGATTCAATGTTACTAAGTCAATTTTCGGGGCATCGATGGTGCTCCCACTGGATGACTCACTATGTAAGTTGCCATCAGTTCACCCATTTATAGTGTTGGAAGGTGGAAATCCCATAGAAGCCGGGCATTAGAAATATAAAGAATCTTTTTTTTTATCGAGTGTCAGCTAGGCTGGCAATATGAAAGGTGCTGCTACACTTTTGCAACTGAACCATAATTTGGTGTGGAGTTGGACTTCCTCGGTATACTATGGGTACGCGTTTGTAGGATAGGCAACCACATTCATACTCCATTCATACAAGGAAAGGACAAAGACAGGAGAGAGTAAAAGAGAAATTACATCCATGCCCGAAACGGAAAATGAACCCAGGACCTTCCTATCCGCAGTCATGCACGCTAATCACTAGACAGGGTGGGCGGCAGAAAACGCTTTTTTATCAATATGAAATAATTATTTAAGCAATCAACCATTTTATCAAAACTATATATAGAAAATGTTATAAGAAATCAGCTTACGTTTATTATCTGTTTTTATTGGACATAAATATGATTTTTTATAATATTGAGCATTTTGATATTTGTAATTACCTTTGAAATCACTATAATATCCGACGAAAAATGAATTCTTCTTTGATACAACTCTCAATTATTTTCTATGATAAGAAAAAAGCTGGATGTTTTCTACTTAATGGTAATTGCTTTTTTGCTACGAAATTATTGCTTAAAATCATCGGAATAATACTCTTTCCTTGATAATTGAAGCTTATGACAATCAAAAATAACGAGTCTTAAGTAATAATTTCAAAACATATTATATCAAGCTCAATGAGAAACGCCTGAAATTCATATCTTGAGCAAATGAAGCAATAAAATTTAATGATTGAAAAAAAGTTTTTAAATATTTAGATTTTTATGACAAATAATATTGCAAAAAATTAACTTAGTTGCCAATAACATAACATAAATTTAGAGTAAAAATGGAAACCTTTAAACTTCTTTTAATATCTTATTTGAGCATCAATGAAATTAAATAATTATAAGCAATCATTGCTCTCTAATAATCATAACCATTTTTTTCATGCATAAAAGTAATTATCTATTGAACATTCAAAATAAACGCTTAGGTTACTTAATTGTTTAATAGAATGATGAAAGGAAGTAATTATTTTCATTTGCAATTAATAATCTTCATTCCTGAAAAGTATCAGAATATGAATAAAAATTTTTATGATTGAAAAATATGATTTAATTTTACACTAAATTTTTTATTGAGGAAAAGGGCTCGATTGAAACTTTGAAAATAGTTTTATTTATATAAATAAAAATCTATAACTTACACTGTGATATGATATAGTTTTATATGAGAAAGTTATATAAGTGCAGCGATGATTTATTAATAAGATAAATTAGTAGAACTTAAAAATGCTTTATACGTATACTCAATTAAATCTTTGTACAACCTTTTGTGTAGCAGTTTCTTCTATAAGTTAAAATTTCAAAATTTCGTTATATTATGCGTATGATGTATCACTAACCTGTATGCCACTCGATGCAATTAACTGTCTTTAAATCTTGGAATTTAGTAAGGCTTCATTGTATTTGCTTTAATATTATTAGACAATTTTTTAATTACATTGCTATTCTGAAAGGTTCCAATAATGAGAATCCCTTAAAACTTTATTCTGAATATTTTACTGAGCTATTATCTGATGTGAAATAATGTAACCAAGACCAACTCGCATGATGATTAACCGTGTACTTTTATCATGACAGCACCGTATTGCTCTTGAAATTATTTTACTTGCGTGATAATCTTTATCAAATACATGCGAAGTACTATTCATTGCAATTAATTGTGTCTGATTTAGGAAGAGGTTACTTCGTTCTAGATTAAACTTTTTTGTCTAATATGCACATTCATTAAATATTAAAATTGCTAATAGAGATTCATGCTTGCAATAGGAGTATATGTGTTAATCAGGTATAGCTTATGTTTAAGAGCATAAAATCTAAATAGTTGTTGTGATTAAAGTAATACTGAGTGTGTGTGTGATAACGATTGTATTTTAAGCTGAAGCTCCAGAATTTCGATTTGTGCTTTAGCACTCTGCAAAAGTTTTTATAAGTATTATGCTTAGTAAAATATGATGACCTTGTTAGAATTTGTGTTAGTCCCATTCCTGGAAAGTAGTGAATTATGTTCTTGACCAAACCGAAATTCCATCTTTTATTCGCTAATAGATGAAAATAGGTAGCATACACTTTATCTTTCAAGTAAAAGTAATACCTCCGGGATAATAGGCCAAGTATAAAGGGCTCTTGATCCTTATTTCTAAATTATGAAGATCCAACTATCTTCAGGGACACTGTGGTATGCAACCTGTGTACTTCGCTATCATAAATGGCAAAGCTTTATTGACTGAGTAACTTCACACCACTTCCTGCAAAGATCAGTGAAGCGAAGTATCATTTGCTACGGGCTGTCATTGGGACGAAGGCTTGCGGATACGTCCACTTTAATATGCGACATCCAAAGTCCCTTCACTGGTGGGGGTTAGATGAGGAGAGGATGGAGCCAGCTCAGATGTGGTCTTGTCCCAGTGGTTCAAAATTATGATTCACTTAGTGATGGACAAATTTACAAAATTTGTTAACCTTATAGTAAAATCAGGGGATTGCCTGCACTGCTGTGTATATATCTAAGTATCATAAGTGGCATCAGTCCCGAAAGGTGAAATAAACCTAGAGACCGGAAATTCAAGCAAGAATTTTCTTTATTTTTGACCACTTCATAGTATTTTTTAGTGACAACTCGATACAATTAACAATAATAAGCTTCACTTGCTGTCTTAAGTTTTACGCAGATATATATATATATATATATATATATATATATATATATATATATATATA
>JAPDSC010101406.1:0-15218 GCA_026290005.1 Latrodectus geometricus | reverse complement strand
ATATATATATATATATATATATATATATATATATATATATATATATAGTTCTAAATATAAAAATAATGGTTTAAAACAAAATTCCACAGGCTGATCTTCAAAAAATTCAGGGAACACTGTTGCCCAGGAAGATCAAATATATGAAAGTTTTTGTTCAATAACAAACATTACTCTTCAATTGAAGAACTGAGAACAGCCTTAAATAATTGATGATGTAAAATTGACACTAAACATTAAAAATCCAATTCATGGAATAATAAAAATTTATCTGCTTCTTTACATGATATAAAAATATGATATAATAAATGATAAGTAACTCTCTAATCTTCGGTTCAACAGTTGGTAGGTTTGAATCAAACCTTGGGCTTAGAATGTGCTATAGTTGTGTAGAATCCATTCTAAAATGCATTTTTTTGGATACAAAAAAAGGTTTCATTAACCTTCTTCTGAAAATAAAAAGAGATAAGCAAAGCAAACTAAATAAACGTACATCTGAACTTTAATTCTAGGAAGTTCACTTAACCAGGTAGAATTCAATCCACAATGGACTGAATGAATGCATTTAAGTAATACAAAAACACTACAATTTACACATTTAGAAAACATTGCTTAATCGCAGAAGATGTGAAGTTGATGTTATAATTTAATATATCTACCTAAAATTCATGCATTATTTATATTATGTACAATAAAATGTGACATTTAATAGATACTTTGCATTTTATCTAATGAATACATATTTATTTTTATACAATTATTTTATTGCGATTTGCCTGGATAATTGGTAAATAATTTATGAACAAGTTTAAACTGTACAATATAAAAAACTACAGAAATATATATTTCCTACATTGAAATATTTATTAAAATAATATAATTATTGGTTGATAAATTAATAAAAGATAAAGTTCAGATTTCATTATTTGTATTAATTAAATTTTTAAAATAATTTAGTAAATTCCTGAAAAGTTATTTTTGTTATTTTATATTAAAGTGATGATTTTAAGAAATTATAATTGTTTTATTGATTAAATAACCTATATTTGCGTGCGTGTCCTTCACAAGATTGAATAGAATGTATTCTCAAATAATTACTATAATTTAGAGTTTACATTTTGCTTTATTCTAAATTTCGTCTTGAGCAGAAATATTATGCAATAAAATTGTTTTAATACTCAACTGTGATTTCAATCCTTTCGATAAAAATCTGATAAAATTCACAAATTTGTTCTTAAGGAAGTATATGCAAATTTTTTTTAAAATGATATGATCATACAAATACATGTTAACCCTTCTTTGCATAATGGTGGAAATTTCCATCATAACCTATAATGCCCAAAAATTATATAAAAGAACAAGTTCACTTTAAGTTGATCGTGTTTGGATACCTTTTTAATGTCCATTGCATAAAAAGAATCATAGCTTTAAAAAATAAACAAGTGTCATTATCAGTGAAACGAGCTTAAAGTTGTCTCATTCCGCTGTTTGTTGTAGTTGCAATAAACGTATGATTTCGTTTATAATTTTGTTTTATTATGTTAGAGTTTCTATTGCTAAAAAATTGAAAATGAGTGGAAGAAAGGTTTGTAACGCGTGTTTCTGTTATTTTCCTCTTTTATTTCTATTTAGTACTAAGCTAATGATCTAACTTTGGATGATGATGGAAATTTTTAGCATATTGTTTTTTGCTAAATTTATACTATAAATATATACTAAGATTTTTTAACCATTTTTCCTTTAATTTTGAACATGAATTATATCAACTTGATTTATTTCACCAATAAAGAAAAAATCATGCAAAGAAGGGTTAAATTGATGGTATATAGCAGCAAAATACTTCACTCCAATGTTTGCTTATATCAATTTTTTTTAAAGTTATTATATGCAGCTTTTCTCGCTTTTCTCATAAAATAAAGTTTTAGAAAGTTTGAATAGAATGTAAAAATAAAATAGATTTGCAGATTGGAAATTCAATTCCTAAGAAAATTGCAAAATATGAAACTCAATTACCATTAAGTTACAATGACAGAGTAAGTTTAATATATAGTATTATCAATGTAGAACTTTATGTATTCAAATCTGTAGAACTTTAAAAATATGGTTAAAAGACACGTTTTGAATTATTATTAGAGTTAATAAAAATGATAACAATACACTTATTAATTTTAATATTACCATCTTAATCTATAAGAAATCCATTGAAATCCAGTGACTCAGTAGTTTCATGTGGATTCCAGTTAACACCAGAAAAGTGAAGCATTATTTGCCTTGGGCAGTAGTTGGGATAGTTGACCTCATTTTCCTTCAAGGGCTACAGGAGCCCTGTGGGTTGAGCAGCTTCCACGTTAATCTGTGACGTCCAAAGCCCTTCAGCTGGTGCGGCATGGATGTGGAAAGGAAAGTTCTATAGCTCAGGGTTTGAGCTCGTCAGCTAACCATGGCTCAGAAATACGAGGCGCTTGTTGATGGGCAAATATTTCCAACCCCGGGATTTGCCTGCATCGCTATGTATGCCTATGAAAGAAATACATTTATCATTTTTGATAAGAAGAATAAAAAATAAAGTCGCATAGAGAGAGATATTGATGACCTTTACTGTTTACAAAGTAACTGAAAAAGCAACTTACGATGTAATGGTTATAATAAATAGATAAATGAATAATGAAAAAAAAATGTTTTAAATATAATGCCCTTTCTTTATATTCATGTTAATTGTCAATAGTAATTAAATGAAGAATGTAATTTTTATATTATTTTAATACTTTTCTAAAAGTTTATTTATGTTATATAAATTGAAGTTAAATATAAATTACTTGTTGCAAAATATATAAACTTTATCTGCCTAAAGATTGTTTAAGCCTTTTTAAATATCAGTAATAAATTAAGTTTGAATATACTCATAAATGGTTGTCAATTTTATCACTATCATTCAATCAAATTAAATAAGTTATCAAACAAAATGCAAAAAAAAAATTCCAAAATAAAATACTGATATAATTTAATTGTAAAATTTTGTTATTTGATTTGCTTACATATATTTTTTTTCTATCAGATTCGAGATATTTTGGCTTACATTTGCAAATTTTAGAACAGTTAGACTTTGGGATAATTAATAGAATAAATATAGAATTCTATACATATTTTTCTAGTGGTTTACATGATTTTCATTCATTTTGATAATGTAACGTTAATTTTCTTAAAGGTTAATAGTATTATTCCTTTCACAACAAACACATAAAAACAAAAGTTTAAAGTTTCGTAGTAAGTAATATTAGATAGTTTTATCATAACTATGTAGTTTAAACAGAGTATTTTGCTATTCGATTAATCAAAAACATTCAGAAATCCTTACTAGTCAGTTAACCAAATGGAGAATAAAACACGTTAAATAAAATATTTTCAATCAAATAAAAAAAATATATATTTTCAAATTTACTTGCAAGAAAAATGCTGCTAAGATAGCGTTCTATTATCTATAAATTTACTAACATTCTCAAAGCATATTAACATAATTATTACTATTATTAATTATTCTAAGGATCTATTTCTCTTCTTCCCATTCCTTATTTTTCGGATTAAGTCTTTTTTCATTTTTTCTTCTATTGTACTTTTAGGGAGGAGTGAAGACTTTCTTGTTGTAAGAGAGTGAGAGGATAGAGAAATAAATGGTTCTGTCAACCTTTAGATGCTATCAAGCTCTTTTGTGGTCGATTCCTTCATCAGCTTCCACTGAGTGACTAACGCCTTTTTTATTTTGTTTTCCTCTTACAACGCATTTGTGTAAGGGCTTGTTGGTACCCTATATGGCTACTCTTAACTATTGATCGAATGGCATATTATTTCTGATTTCTGGGGAGAAGTTTCTGTTTTTACTTTGATATAAAAAAGCATATGAAATTTTTTTCTATTTTATAGGAATCCTACTGAGAATTACTCTATTTCTTACAAACCTACTCAGATGAAGTTCGAAAATATTTCGTATATTTTTTTTCGTAAGATGGCTTCATGTACCAAAATTCAACACTGAATTTCTATTAGCCACTTAAATATTCTTCAGTTTTTATAAGAACTAGGAAAGCAAATCTTAAAACAAAAGCGAAACATTTACAGATTTTTAATTTTAAGGTTTTCATTATTTTCATTTAATTAAAAGAGGTTGGGACACACGAGAATTAATTGATCAATATCTACAGTATTCTTCCTGATTGCACTGAAACCTGTTTTCAGTTAATATTGTAGCAAAGTTCTCATAGAATAATAAATTATTCTTTTATGTTTGTTGAAGTATATAATCTATTATTGATGAATGGATTCACCTTTGATGCGTAAGAAAATTATAATCTAATCATTTAGAGGCAAAATTTTGGATGGCACTACTTTTTATAATTTTCAGAATGCATAACAATAGAATCATTAGGGATTAATTTATTGGGTTCTCCACAGATTGGGGGTAGGGCAGCTTGTCCGCATTTGGACCTTGGGCCACAGAACCAAACCAAGTGTGGATTAAACATTTTGTTCCAATTTTTTTCTAGTAGGCTCTTTGATGATCTGAAAAAAAGTGTACTTACGATGTCCACTTATTATAGTCATCAGTTATAGTGTAGATTTAAAGTTGTGCAACAAAACATTAAAATATAGAGTTAAATCACTTATAAAAATAATTGTGGTTTATATGAAGTTCTTAACACTTTCAATTCGACTTATATTGTGAAGAAATTGATTGAAATTTTGAAAAGTGAAGAAATTGATTGGATTTATTCTTCTTTCTATCAAACCCATACAATTTATATACTTAAGATTGTTTCACAAATCAATGAAAATTTCTTTAAAGAGTAAAAATGAAATTTAAATTTGATTACAGTTTGTCATTTATTAATTCATTAATTATAAATAAATGGGAAAAAGACAGATTTTTAATTTAACAGCTTACATAAATCCCGGCAATAGTAAATGTCTTATCATTATGAGACTTATGTGCTGCTTACTATAGTACAAAAGCCTAATGTTTTACAAAAATTTTAAATCTGATGATCACTGCTATATGTTTGAATCATAATAGATTTAACATAACTGTAATTTTTAAGAGGAGTGTTTTTTGAGATTTGTTAGATAAATATATTTGCTCTTCATAATTTTATTTACCTTAAGAAATTAAAATATTTAATTTTAAGTTAATAATTTAAGTTATTATAAATGGTTATAAAGTAATAAACTTAAAGTTTTAAATATTTAAATGAATCTCAAGGAAACCTATCAATAAAATACATAATCTTGTTTGTAAAATTTAATGTCTATGTACATAGCTATATTTCAAATGTGTATGAAGTAATTATGGGAGAATTATTAAGACTTTAAGTGTGTGTGAATTAGTTTTATTTTAATATAAGAGATAATATTCAATTAATTTTTAAAATTACTCTTGAAGATCTTCATCGTATTTAGACAAAAAATTAAATTCGTCAAATAAATGTCTTAGAAACAAATTTGGTAAATTTTGTCAAGAGAATGCATACTTATGGATATTAAATTTCTCATTTATTTTTCAATTAGTAATAAAAATAATTAAAGATAATAAATTTTTAAAGTAACTTTTAAAAATTAATATCCTAAATTTAAATAAAAGCATTGTTTTTTTTAAATTTATTTTATTAAAACTTAATTAAATTATCAAGTTAATATAGTGTGAAAGACATTTTATTTTACACGAACATATATTTTATATTGTTAAACAATGAAAAAAAATTGGTTTAGAAAACTTTTCTACAAAAGAGTTTGGAAATTTAAAACATTATTTTGCCTGATGCAAATAACAATTCTATACTCCTTGAAATGGGCTTAATTCAAAAAGCTAAAATTATGATGAATCTGCTAAAAATAGACTTTTTTAATGCATTTAAAAGAAAATGTAATCTTATGAAACCTTAAAAATCCGAGGATCTGGAAAAATTTTATTTCCTGTGAATAATTGCCAGCTGTGAGGTAATTTAGGATAACGGGTAACAACATCCTAAGTGTTTGCAATTGTTGAGTCGCTTAACAAGAGTTAGATTGCCCTTAAAATAGAGGAGAGATTTCTACCTTATTTCTTCAACATTATAGCAAATATTTTAAAATTCATTTCTTTGTATTACAGCACAGCAGCTACTATGAAAAATGGCAACTTATATAAAAATAAAAATAATATTCACTGGTATGCAGATAAGGAGAGAAATTTATTCCTGGAGATACTCTGTTAGTCTACTCAGTGAATAAAAATTCATAATGTAAGTTCATGTACAAAATAGACTGTTTTTATATAATAATAACGACTAGATCTCTAACAACTTGATATTTTCGATCTGAACGAACAAAACGAAATTTTTGGCAAAAATCTTGTGTCAGGCTTGAACTCGTTCAATATAATTTCTTGCAAAAAAATGAGCAAATTAATTTCCGAATTTCAGATCATGTAACCCCATTTGGATCTCTGATGTAAAAAAAAGGTAAACGTAATATGCTCTGAAATTTTCTTAAAGGTTATTGCTACGTTTAAAGTTAATATTCATCACAATCAAGTGTATTATATTTTTATCAGATATCTATGCTTTTTATCGAGATTTAAAGGATGAAAATAAAATATATTTTACCAAAGTTTTAGAGAGAATGACAACAAGAATTTACTTGACATTGTGTGCCAACATGTACACTAAACTGGAAATTGAGTTCCGACTGTCTTTAATTAAAATACTAGGTTGAGAAATTCAATGTTTTGTTCTTATGTATTAAATTATGAATATCTTAGTAACTGTTTTTGTATTGTGCTGTTATTCATAGTATTCTAATAAAAAATTTAAGATAATAGTCTTACAATAGAATGAAGTTGTTTCATTTGAAGACAAATTACAGTTTTTTTTCCCAAGAAACTATCATTTATGAAAAATTAATTTTTGGATATAATAATGAGTTCAAAAATATAAGAAAAGTAGTTCATTTTATGTGTTAGAATAAAAATATAGAGAAGGTTTGAAATTTATTTAATTCGAATGTAATTTTTTACATTTATTTTTCTCCGTATAGAATGGAATAGTTTGTTACAAATATTCCAAAATTCATTTCATTGAAACGTGAATTCTGGGAATACTTTTATGTCTGTGAAAGAAGTTTTGGAACAAATTGAGGGAAATAGGATGCAAGAAGTGTTCTAGAAGAGAATGGATGGAATATGGAATATGTTCTAGAAGAGATTAGAATATAAAAAATAAATAGTTTTCAGAACAGACCATGGAAGTTGAGTTTTTAGAAGAGGTTATGAGACATATTCTACAAAAGATTTTGGAAAATATAAAAATAGTTTTGGAATTGCTTCTAGAGCAGACTGTCCAAAAAACATTGGCATATACGTTTCTGAAACACTCTCCGTTATTTGGGAATTAGTGATGTTATTGTTTGTTGTAAATACTTTGTTTGGCTTCTTCAATGTAATGAGAATGAATTACCTGAAATAGGTTCCAAGTTGTTTTCCTATAATTATGTATCAATTGTAAGATACCACTTAATATAATTATAAATTTACACTGCAGTTAAAAAAAAAATTAATCTTTATTGGAGCTTGAAAAATTGACTCATGAATGTATCAACATTTTCAACTGTGCTTACTGAAGTCAAATTTTTAATTAATTACTATTCATGAAAATTATTTACTTTGCCTAAACTTATCTATTCTCTTATTTTTTGAACAAATAATATTAAGGAGATTTTGGAAGATTTAGAAAGGAAATAACCCATCTTATTATTCACAAAAGAAAATACTTATAATTTAATACAATTTGAGCTCATTATAAGTAAAATATTAATAATTTTTTGCATTATATTTCTTGCAGTCAGGTTTTTATTCCTTTATTTTATTCCACACTTACTGTTAGCATTTTATGTAAAAATATGAATGTTAAAAATAATCACCACATTTTATTTACTATATTATAATTATCAACAAAATGAGATAATTGTAATTTTTATTTCTATGGTTTCTAGAAGCATTAATTTCTAATTTTGTATTTGCTTACTCATAACGAATAATAAGAAATTTTAATTTAGTGCTTACTATAAAGTTTTTAAAATATTTGTTGCAGTATATTTATGTGAAGTTACATGTGAAAACTAACAAATTAAAAATATTTTTCTGTACATCCTAATTAATAAGATACTTCATATACATTCATAAATATTATTAAAGGTGAAAATGTTAGTAAGATATAGCTGTTGTTATACTTTTTCTACTTTTGCTTTAAAATAAATAAGTATATCAGCAGTTAACATGAAATTAATTTGGCTAATACATATATTTCTAGATAATAGTTAATAAGATCATGTTGTAATGTATTTAAAAGGAAAATATCATCAATGTAAATTTGTATAACATAAACATGCTAAAAGAAAAGTTACAAGGTTTTGTAAAATTTAAGGAATTTATAAAGGCATTTAATTTAATAGACTTAAAAGCTATATTTAAAAAGCTTTACGCAAATATTTTTGACTCTGCGAAGATATTTCATTAAAATTCAGAAAATTTGGAGTTGAGTTCGACAGATATAATTATATGGTTCTGTTGTTCACTGAGAGGAAATATGCTTCACTAATCGATTAAATAACTGGAAATTTTCAGCGATACATTGTACTTACAATTACCACTTTAACCATTTATTCATAGATGAGTTATTTTTGAAGAATTTTAAATATATTATTTGGAGTGGCTGTGTTAAACCACGAAAATGTATGTTAATATCAAGATTCTGGGCTTGTATACATATATATTCAAATTCATTTCACGAGGGCTTAGAATGATATATAGACATTACTTTCATTTGAAGTGGATGTACTTATTTTTGTTTTAAAGAATAATATTCAAACCTTTTGGTTCCCCAACTAATTAAAAAAATTTTTAAGATTCTTCTAAGTAATGTATTGCATTATGATTTATGAATTGAATATAATGTTTTATTAAAATATTAGGGATTTTAAACTGTTTTAATTTCCATTTAAATAATTTGTTGAATTTTAGTATAAAATTTACAGTTTAAAGAAAAAAATAAATATTGAATTTATTGTACAATACTGTTTTAATTTGGAATCATTTGCTTATAAATACAGTAGTAATAAAGTGAATTTAATTCTTATACACTTGAATATTTAATGTAAACACGATTAAAAAGCAATTCTAATGATGATAGACTGACTTGCAATTCATGTCATATGTATGATATATTTATAAAAATATACTGAAAATATTACGAACTTTATCATTCTATCAACTGCCATAGATCATAATTATGGAAGAAGAGATCTTTTGTAGCTTGTGATTTTTCAAAAGATTCCTTTACAAAGTTCTGTCCTTCGACTTAGACATCTCATTTTAAAATGCGATGACTGTAAATCTTGAAAATAATTAAAAGGATTTTTATCTAAATTTAATAATTAAAGTAAAATGTTTCCTATTTAGTTGTAAATTATAAACGTATCTATTTTTTTGTAAAAAATTAATTTTACAAGAATTCTTTGAATCATTAACAATTGTTGAATAAATATGCTGTTGAAATTTTTCTAAACTTAAAAAGCTAGATAAATAGATTATATATTGTCAGTATACATTATGATTAAGATACTAAAGTTTTACAAGAATTCTTTGTAACCATTAACAAATGTTGAGTAAATACGAGTATGCTGTTCAGATTAGTCGAAAGAGATGCAAGATTTTAAATTATCATTTGATATTCAAAGAGATTAAAAGTGAAGAAAATCCAATCAAAATGTCCAGTCTGGTTAAAATCATTTCATTCCACTGTTGTTTAATTTATTTATAAATGCAAACTTTACTCTACATTTTCCAACCAAATAAAATTCCATTTACTCTGTGGCCACTTTAAATTTCATGAGTTTTGAAATCAAATCTCAAAATCTTAACATTTCATTTACGTAGATCAGCTTTCTTTTAAGATTTCAATGTATAAGGCGATAGAATGGAAATTAGTGATTAAAGCACTAAAATATATATTTCTCAACGAGAAACTTCCTTTATTTGGAGAACGAAATTATTCATTGTGCTACATTTAATAAATGCAAAGAATACTTAAATGTCTCAATTTATATTAATTTAGAGTGCTTGTCATTTAACTTTCTAAAGATTTTATACTGAAAGATAATTAGTATTAAATATAAACGAACTGATTTAGCTTCATGATTTTTATTGTATATAACATAGTTTAAGGAATTACAATAAAAGCAATTTAAGTATTCAATAAAATTAAATATTATTTAAATTATAAAAAAAATAATTGAATTATATAGTTTATGCAATATGAAGTAACTAAGTTTCTCATAAACAATGCATCTAAATTTATGATTTTGAAAAGTGCTACGCCATGAATTAACAGTAATTAAATAGGAAGTTTCAGCTGGCGCAGTTATACAAATGATTGAAATTTCAGTTGTACAATGATGCTTGGGCTGAGTGGTGTCCTCTAAAAAGTTGAAGAATTCTTATAAATAAAGGGCATTTGTTATATTGTTATCTGTTAATATGATGAAAGTTTTGTTAGTCATAATTATGTATCTTTAACTAAATATTGTGACATTTAAGCAAATTAGAATTTAAATAAGGGGAAGTCATTAGATTTCAGAAAAAGTGATTTTCTCATTGAGCACTTGCAATTCACGTGTTGTTTAAAAGCAGCACCATAGTGCGGACTAGCTAGAATTAGACACGAAAATCCTAGATTCGGATAAGAAAAGTGATGTAAATACGCTATCATAAATTTGATCATCATGACTTTGACGGACGGTACAACTTCATCTCGGCAATGGGTAAGACACTGGTCTGGACATTAATTGGTGTATCATTCTCTCCATTATTAAGACACATTCTGCTCCACTGTTAACGGCGAGGAAGAATTCTTTTATATAAGATAACTGACGCAAAACGATTGATATCTTTGTCTCATAAAAATAGATAGTGACTTTCATTGATGGAAGTAATTTTTATAATGAATTACATAAAGAGATAGGAACTGAATGTTCAGTCTGACTTTGATTATATATCATTGGACAATCTGAACTGCTGCATATTGCGGTTAATCTGAAGAGCTGCATCTCTTTCTGTGAAGTGATTGAGGAATATGTTATTCCTTCCTTTTAAGATATGCTTGGATAGGTTTCATCACATAATGCCCATTCATATTTTTGCTGACCAGTTTCTTGCTCATGTATTATTCTAACAGTTTTAACAGTTGGTATATGTAGGCTTATATTATTTAATTTGCTTCCTCCTAAAGACCTACACAAATTATGTTTACTCCATGACATGTAAAGCAAAACATATTCCAAAAGTGATCTTTAAGTAAGCATTTAATTTTGGACAAAAGATATTTATTTGCTTTGAAAATTTAACCATTTATTATTTTATTTCATTTAAAATTTCCCCACTGTAAATCAAATTTCATTAAAATTATTTTATCCCTCCATGGTGCAGTAATTTTTGATAAGTAAAGAATAGTTAACAGTCAGTAGCTTAATAAACAAAACAAAAATAATTTTCTTAATCTAAATTAAATCAACCATAATAAATTAAATCAATCATAATAAAAGAAAACAAAAATAATTTTCTTAATCTTTTCTATCAGAATAAATACAAAAAATTCAAAATGGAATCTCTGTTTTCTTAATGTTATTTTAAAAGGACACAGCAAATCTGGGACTTTTGAACAAGGGCAACAAATAAACTTGAAAATAATATTAAGCTTTAAAATGAATATGATTTAAGAGCTTCCTTGCTATAAGTAACTAAATGTTGAACGGGTTCAATAATATCTGTTTCACTTTGTAAATGGCAGTTTGGATCAACTAAAAATCGTCTTTGGTAATTATTTGTCTCGTAAGAAAAGTAACTCTAGAGAGATAAACTAAACATCAGTTTAAATATTGAATTATAGAAATAAACACATATTTTTACTTTTGGCTAATAAAAAATGAAAATTTATGCCCCTTTCCTTTTTAAGTTAAAAAAAAGAAAAAGCAACGCGTGATGATATTAGGTAATTAAATTTCTTTTAAAAGAATATTTAAAAAATAAAAAAAGGACTATTATATATGCTTTCATAATTTAAAAAAATATTTAAAAAATTACAAACATTTGGAATATCAACAACAGGCGAAATTAATTTTTTCAAAAGTACCGTATTTTAAGGATAAGACTTAAAACTTCTCTATTGTGATATGATTAAGTACAACTAACTGAGAAATATGCGAAAGCAAAAGAAAAATAACAATGATTTTTCCTTGATGTAACTTTTTGAATAGAAGTGATGTAACTTGTTTTTTACATTTTTTTTCTAATCACGCATGGTATTGTGTAGTGAACGTGGATACTAGTGAACTTCCAATGTAATTCTACCAATTTAACTGAGGAAATTACTAAAAGAGTAAAATTACTGAAGAAAGAAATGTTATCTATAAATTATCTACAGAAAGCAATTAAATAATATAAAATAATATTGATCAGATTAAAATAATATTGAAAGAAAATAAAACACAACACTAAATTTCCAAAAATTGTAATAGCATTACTAGAAATGAGTG
The DNA here is from genome assembly GCA_026290005.1 of Latrodectus geometricus. Taxonomy (NCBI): domain Eukaryota; kingdom Metazoa; phylum Arthropoda; class Arachnida; order Araneae; family Theridiidae; genus Latrodectus; species Latrodectus geometricus. The sequence continues at coordinate 2,609 of JAPDSC010101406.1, read as the reverse complement.
GTGCAGGTTATATAACACTAGTAATTAAATATGATATTTTTTATAAGTCTTACAATGCTACCAAAATAGAGTAGATTATTACTACAGTAATTATGGTTAGACTCATATAATATAGCACATAAAACAAAAGTTAAGAAGACAAAAAATTGTAATAATTATTTTAAGAAGTGAAAGAGTTTTAAGAAATGTAGTTAGTGGGGATAATAAAAGTTTTTTACTTAAATAAATTAAAAATTTTCATGTTCATAATGCAGAGAGTACAATATATTTGACTATATATTCATTATATACCACGTTAAAATACTATATTGAAAACATATAAAATAATATAATGATTTAAATTACATATTTCAATGGTTTAAAAGTAAAGCTGTAATACAGGGGTACAAAAGTAAAGAATAATAATACAGATGTTGTACAATAAAGTTTTATACACATATATTTCCTGATAATTGTAAAAAAAGTAAGTAAAGAATTTTACAAACATCTACAAATAAAAAAATAATAAATTTTTTTTAAAAAATCCAATAAAGAAAGGAAAACATTTGCAATTTATCCCAGTTTATAGAGTTAAATAATTTCTATTGATAAGTTATGAACTGTATGCCAGCAGGTGGAACTTTCATTCTTTACTAAGAAATCCATTAATTAATTAACTAAATTTCCAACTGTTTTGTTTTTGATAGCACTTTATTGATATATTTGTTTCTATTTATCACTTGATGCGGTAAAATGCCAAGAATTTAATTTTAAAAGAGTTTTAAAATTAAATGTATGTATACATGCTTAGTGTATATTAAGGATGCTAGAAGATACATATTTTCATTATTATTTTATTTTATACAGTATAAAATAAATAAATGGTTAAATAAAATAACAAACAATTATCTAATTGATATTGTATGATTATTATACAATTAAATTGATGTCAGAGATCTCTATTCCTTTGTAACGTAACTAAGCATTTTTAAAAACACATATAAATTTTAAATAAATATAACACTGCTGAATAATTATAATTTCTATTTTACAATAATATAAGCCCTAATATTTGATATGAAAATAATGTTTACCTTGTATTCCATAATAGCTGATATTCTTCACAAATATGTGATAAATAAACATGATATATATAATATGTGAATTAATAATTCCTTCATGCTTATGCAACGAAAAATGAGAAAGAATGTATAATCTCTGATGAAGCTTAAAATTTTATTCATTCCTGCATATTTTTCATGAATTCCGAAATAACAATGTAGGTACATACAAATGATAACATTTTTATGATTTCTCTTTAAGGAAAGAGAAATGTTGATAATACCAGGGACTTAGAAAGAGTGGACAAAGAAAAAGAAGCCTTAAGCATAAGATCTTGAGAATCGGATGAAAAATAATAAATTTATTATTTCCTTTTATACAAAATACTAAAATGTTACAATGTCTTAAAAAAAATTAGACCACCATTCAGCAAACATTATACCCGATATATCCCGACTTATCTAACAATGTGTCAATGCGCTAATATGGAAATTTCTCTTCTCATTATGAATCCAGTCAACATGATTTAATGGAAAATACTGAGCTGTAAGGGATTGACAAAACAACAAAATGTTTAAGATAAAATTTGCTCAGATTTATTAAATATTATATTAAATATGCTAATATATTATTCATTTTAAATATTTCATACATACATATACATATATCCATTTATCAATGGAAATTTTTTTCACTTCAGTTGGAAAATTGCATTTTAAAATCAATACTATACAAAAATTCATATGTATCCCCGAGTCTACTTTCCTAAGGAAATCGAATTTATTGATAAAGTAGATATATATGCTCACTGCTGGCCACCCCAGCTGCAACACCAACAAAGACAAGAAGTTTCACAACAAAATTTATTTTGTAGATAACATGTTGACCAAGTATCAAATGATTAAAGTTATAGACATATGTGAACTGCTGTGACATCTGTTATAGACAGAAGGTTCCTGACAAAATCAGTACCCAGAGTAGCCTCCATTGCTGAAGATCACCGCTGACACAAGCTTCGACACTGATTCAAAGGGACTTTGGATATGTTCTTGGGGTACAGTAGACAGAGCAACTTCTACTTGTTGTCAAAGTTGATCTGGTGTGGAAGGAGAGATATAATCTGAATCAATCGTGGAGCAACCATGGACCACATGTTTTCTAATGGCAAAGAATCTGGAGAGCGAGCCGAATAGGGAAGCAATTCAATCTGCCGATTGACGAAAAACCCTTGGGCAATCAGTACTACTTCTGGTCACGTATTATTCTGTTGAAATATGGCTGTGGGCAAGACCTGAAAATTGGAAAGGACAATTGGCTCCCAAACCTCAAATATGTAGCGATGATTGTTTAAGGTAACAACAATAAATACTAGAGAAGCACGAGAGTGATATGCAATACTGCCCCACACCATTATACCCGGTGCAGGACCAGTGGGGTGTTGTATAACGCAGCTGTTGTGCATCCTCTCCCCATGGTGTCTTCAGACTTGAATGCGTCTCACTTGGAGTTATAGTCCGAAGCGTGATTCGTCAGCAAAGTAATAATTTCATTCAATGCTACTGTCCACA
>JAPDSC010101402.1:210093-233264 GCA_026290005.1 Latrodectus geometricus | reverse complement strand
AAGGATATAGATTAAAGTTAGTTCTCATACAAGTAATATTTATGTATTGACAATTCAAATGTTATTGGAATAAAAAGATAATATACATATTTCTTCTCATTGTCATTATAACATTATGAAAATAGAAAAGGTAGTCAGTCTACTAGAATGGTCTAATCTATTATGATATTAAAATAATTTTGATAAAAATTAAGATAATATTTTCTATAACTGAAAAATGTTACACTGGATCTATTTATAAACTGCTTGATCTTCAACATAGGTACAAGTAGATGTTAAAAATTACAAACTGATTTACACAGAAAAGTTTAGCTGAAATAACTACTGCTAGAGTTATTGAATGAAATTTATTTTACTTTTATACAAACATGTTAGTAAATTGCATTTAGAAAAAAATCAAGTATAACTTACGTAAAAATAAAGCAAGAAATATTTATTTGATAATGGTCGAAACTTAATTTCAAGAAAACTAAGAGGTACCTGGTGACGTTTTAAAAGTTTTTTAACACTTCTTAAATCATGACCAAGATCTTCAGATGCTAATGAGTTTTCCAATTCATCCAGTTTTGACTTAGCATCTTCTATAGTTCTATTATATGTATGTTGTGCATTTGCTTCTGTCAATTTTTTTCCTTTTTCTAAAGTTTTTGCACACAGTTCCTTCCAGTGATTATTTAACTGTTCAAGCAATACTTCTATTTTATCTGCAGCATAGTGACCACCAGCTAAAAGATTTTCCCCAGTCTAAAGAAAGCAGTTACTAGTTAAAATATTATGAAAACTCTAAGATAACTACGCACATAATATTTAAAGAATTTCAAAAATCAAATATTTTTAACAAATATATTAAACTTCATTAAAATACAAAAAATGTAAAAAGAAAATAAAGAGAAGAAAAAAAAAGTTATGACAATTTATCTTATTATAAGACAAATTGAAATTACATTATATAAAAAGAATCCATTAAAAGAACTTAAATCATATATTTTTATAAGTTACTTGAAAACTCGAATTGAAAGGAAATTGTTATCAAATTTACATATTAAACAATACTAGTCTTACTAACAGAAACATTGTTTATTAAATTTGAATAATGAACACAATTATATTTAAAAGTATCTCTAGGAATGTTTAAAAATATTCCTTTTTTGAACAACATATGTCAAAAGAAAATCATAATCTTCTCATTTTTACAAAATTGATAAAAACGTGAGACATTATACTTCATTAAAGCTTCTTTTTCTTTTTTTTTTCCTCGTTAATTTTTTTATCTAAATAAAATTAAAATCTTTTTGATATTTTCTCAATCAGATTCATGTAATTCAGTAAGTTTACTAAATTATATAAATTGTTATACTTGGACCTCTAAAGAATACCACTGACTGGTTTGGTTCAAACATAATATTGACAATGTCAGAAAATATATAAAAGAAAATAAAAATACAAAAAATTCTATTCTAATTTACTAAGGTATTTATTTGATATTTAATACTTTATTTAAAACATTGCAAAGATAAAGTATATTTATATTATATTAATTTAAATAAAATTTAATAAAAATGAATTTCTTTGATGAAAATAAAATAAATTAACTGTAAATGAACTAAGAAATACATTATTTATTCAATAACTTTAATTTAATATAATAAAATCAAAGATTATTATAATATATAAAAGATTTAGCATTTTAAAAAATAAACAGCAAGAAAATATATTCATTACTTTCAAGGAATAAAATATAATAGATCTAAAAAAAATTTTTTTTGTATAATACAAATGAAATTTAAAAAAAATAAATGCAAATGTAATCTTGTTTATAATATAGTACTATGTAGCTAAAATTCCTTATGAATAACTCTTTAAAAAGTATTCTTTGCATATTGCGCAATTTGATTGCAATTATGCCTCTAAAATAAGAATTTTATGTAATTTGAGCACATATTTAGAATTTTAATTAAATTTGCAATTCAAATAGATCTAACTAAAAATCATAAAAACTTTTAACTAAACCCAAATTTGCTTAAATTAATTAAAATTTTCATTGTTAATAGTAAACATGTAGAACAAAAGATTTAGAATTACATAAAGATTAGATATTTTCAGTACAATAATTGTTTTACTGATTCATAATCCTTAAAAAATATTAATCTCTTTTGATATTTTACTTCATTTAGAATTATTAATGAAAAATTAATAATCGTATGACAATGTGGGTGGCAAATAACTTTTTTAGAAAACTTGCACTTAATAAATTGAGAAATGTGTTTTGACAATAATAAAAAACATTGTACACTACAAAAATTAAAAAACATAATAAATATATTGTATGCTAAATATAAATAATAAGAAAAATTATACCTTATTAATAGAATTCAATCTTTCAGAATTAGCTTTAAGTTCTGCTTCAAAGGCTTCATGTTTTTGCAATTTACGTTCAAGATTAGTCAAATCACGATAAGATTCATCAGAAGCTGTTTTAAGTTTTTCTTGAATCCAGCAAGACAACTATTTTTTTAAAAAAAAAAAGAACGGGTAATGAATAAGATTTAAAATTATTAGTCCTACAGAATAAAATAAAATCCTAATATCTTAATCACATCATTTTTGTAAAAATACAAAATTAAAAAAAACAACACTCTTTAACAGCACAAATAATACATATTTAATAAAATAAATAGTGAGATACTTTACCTCATTGACATCAGTTCGAAACTCTTGAAATGCATAAGAAGATAAAAGTAAAGCTTTGCGTTGTTCAGCTTTTTCTTTTACAGCTTGTCTTTGAGATAAAACACTTTTCCTTTTTTCATCAATACTATTCGAAAAAAAGATAAAAAAATTATGTTGCAAATTAAATGGAAAGTAAAACTCTACATTTTACATCTTATATAAATGCTTATATTAAAATTATGCAAAACTGAAATAAACTGAAAGCTTGTTTGATAAATTTAAAAATAATAACTTAAAAGATAAAATTAAAAGTGATAATTTATATGATAAACCAGCGAAACATTTAATAAATAAAAGCAAACTAAATTTTTATGTGGATAATTTTTTTTCATACAAAATGTTTATTGAATAGTCTTTAATAATACTAAAGATTTTCTGTGATAAAATTACTATAAAAATATTACAAATAAACTTGCCTAAAAAGTTCTCTAAAAACTATAAAAATATTTAGACATAAAACTACTTTTACAAATGCCACAATTTTAAAAATATCTCCAAATTTTTCAACTTTAAAAAATATAGTAATAAAAATAAACTAAGAATATATTTAAATATAATAATTAAAAAGTAAGAAATATATCTAATATGATTTTTCAATGCAGATATATAAAAGCCACAAATTATTCATAACATGATAAACTATTCAAATGCCAAAATAATCAACTTTTAAAATCATTAGCACCACTCATTTTCCCAATTTAAGCTATTAATTTAAATATGGTAGCAATACTTAAAATATATTTAACTTAAAATATCGTTTTCTAAAATTTGAAATTCAATGTATCTTAAAGCAGAAACACAAATAGGCTATTATATGTGGAAAATGAAGCTTGTAAGAATTAGATACCAAAATTATAGATTAAAAAGTAAACATTGCTATCATAAAATATTGTTTAAGAATGAATGAAAAAGGGATATCAATTTCTTATTAGCTATTATATTAGCAATAGATTAGCTATTATATTAGCAATAGAAATTATTGTACAAAATTATATTGGAAGGAATATCTTTATCAATTATAGTTGTTTACTCTTAATTTTAAGAAAAAATATTATTTTGTTTCAGTCTAGAAGCTTAAATCATGATATCAGTAGCAAAATAAGTAAAATTGGGTTCATAGCAGATATTATAATTTAATTAAGATGCGCTTTTAAAAGAAGATATTATAAAACATTAAAAATATTTCACAAAAAGGAAATCTCATTCAAAGTTTACATTAATGTTTTCAGAATATTAGCAGTTAAGCCAATAAAGAGGAACATAGGATATGTTGAATAAAGAAATACAAGTATATCAGCTAATAGATAAACTCAGGGTAAAACATATTTTTCCCCCTAACAAAATTTTATAAGTTTAAAATTAAAGTTCTTGGCAAATTATAACTAATTTTGGCAAAAATATATTTCCAAATAAAATAACAAGACAATATAATTCAGAACAAATTAAATTATTGAAAAATAATTTAAAATTATCACAAACATAAAACAGTTTTTTTCTGAAAATGAGTTATTTTATCATATAATCAGAAAATAATCAGAAAATAATATCATATCTGTTATATTTACATTATAATAACTGTTCTAAAAATTTAATAATTCATTTCACGCAAACATGTCAGATACAGCTAACTGCATCTAGTGTTTTATTACTATTTTTTGTTAAGAAATAATTATTTTGGAATCAATTGATTCATGAATTATTTATATTTTAAACACATTTTTAAAAAGTAATACATTATTAATTTCAATAAAAAAAATCAAATAAAAGGATACTAGGGGTAAAAGGATAAAAGTAAAAGGCAAAAAGTAATAGGGAAAAAAATAAAAGGATATAATCAAATAAAAAGATATTAGGGGAAACTTTAGAATTTTCTATATACGACTGAAGATATCAAGACAAAATATTTTACAACTATCAAAAATAAACCACCAAATAAATCAGCATCACAGTAAAACATAACAAATTATTTAATTTTTAAATTACCTTTCTATTAAAATATGAAATTGGAAGCAAATTTTGTATTTAAAACTAACACTTGAAAAGTAACAAATTTTGTAAAAATTATTAAAATGATTAAATAGAAAGAAAATCATCTAATCATAATACTTGATTTCTTTTATTTATCATAATAATATAAATAGAGAAAAACAAAATAAATTTCAAAATATAAAATATTCAATCATAAATTATTACTTACTATTTACTTTCATAATGTCTTGCTGCGATGAGCTTATCTGCCATTTCACTGAAAGTTCGAAGTCTTTCATCTTGTGCCAACAAAGTATTTAAGAAATTTTCATGCCTTTTCAGCAAAGTTTCAACATCATCTAAAGTGGTCTAGAAAGACGTAAGCAAATATTGTATTTTTCCATAAAACATTTTTAATATAAATTTACTCAAATATTTTTCATAAAATTATTGATAATGCTTGCTTTTTGTATCTAATAATGATTAATAAAGTGAAGCAGCAAATGTAAAATACATTTAAAGTAATAAGATTAAACAAAAGAAAAAGACTTGAATTTCTTTACTTAAGTGATTAATATCTAAATAAATAAGTTACGTAATAAAGATAAATAAAAAATCAAATTAAAATGTGATTTTTAAATTTAGTATAAAACATTACTATAACAGGCAGAATTAGAATGAATTAAGCATTTTTAAAGCTAAGTTACTTGTAAAAATTTGAATAATTCAAATTACTATTATGACTGAATTTGAATTCAAAATACTAATCTAAAACATAAAGTGAAGCATTAAAATTAAATAACAGTACGGATACACTATAAATTTTGTGGTTGCACAATACATAACAAATAATACAGGAAAATGACATTTTTATGCACAAGCATTGGTATACTAACCAAAAATTTTAGTAAAAGAAAGAATGTTGAATCAAAGAGCTAACCATTGAATGTAAGCTCAGCTATAAGTTTACATTTTGAATTTTATTGACAATATTTATTGAAAGGTGTTTTTTAAATTTCTTTAAAACAAATAATTCAATGAAAAAATTACTAAGAAGAAATTTAATTATCTTCCATTAACATACAGTAAAAAGTTTTTAATTTTATATCTATAAATATCTATTATATTTTATAATATTTAAAAATAAATTTTAATATCATACACTGTATGGAATTTCATACTTAAAAGTTTTGCTATATTTTACTAATTACCATAATAGATAATCAATTTCATTCTCAACAACTGGTTTGATACTTAAAACTATTTAATCATTGAGAACTATTTCTTTAATTTAGAATACACTTTTTAAATACTTAGTAAATATGAACATTTTTTTCTAAAATACATAACTTTACTATTATAGATAAATGAAATTAGCTGAATGAATAAGTAAAAATATTTTCTCATAAATATCAAAAAAGATTTAATTTGAAAGATTTAGTTTTCAAAGATAATGCAATTCTAGATATAAAGAAATATTATCAGCCTTGAATACATTAAAATATTTACACAAAATATGCTTGTTTCATATTTTTTATGAAATATAACAATCTTCTTTATGAGATTACTTTTTCTTTTAAACATTGAAGAAAAAATTTAACAAATTTTTAAACCTATTAAATCAAAATATAAAAAATATCATAACATTAATTTTTTACAAAAAGTATCAATAGCAATTCAATTATTCATAAAATTTTTGTTAATATCTCAATCTAAAATTTTTAAATTAATTAAAAAAAATCTACAGAATAATTTATTTATAACAAAATATTCTCCATAGTTATAACCACTGATGAACCAAATCTAACAAAAAAAATAACGAATAAATGCAGCAAAATAAAAAATTAAAATAACACGAATTTAAAATCAAATTATATCTTACACCAAGGTCTTCAAATTCTAAGAAGGCATTATGACTATTTGTTATACTATCAATTTGATCAGCTTCCCTATTAAACACTTGCAAGTCCATGCACTGTCTCAGCCAATCTCCTTTCTCTTGCCATCCTCTGTGTATTGCATCTTGTTCTTCTTGCAGCTGAACCAAAGAATCCCTGATTTCAGTTGATTCAGGATTTTTTTGCAGCAAATTCACACCTAGTTCTTGGACATCTGTGAATCTTTGATAGGAAAGGCAAATAATTATAACAAATTAAAACAGGTTTGATTAAAGAATAATCAAATGCAAAAATGAAATGTTTAAATATAAAGTTAATAAAAAATAAGGCAAAATACCATGAATATAAAAAAAAAAATTATCTTCTTAAAAACAGAAGATAAAATAGACGTCTAAGAGTTTTAATGAACTTAAAATGATGTCAGATAATTGATAATTTTTAATAAGGTATAAAATAAATAAGCAAATCAAAAAAATTTTAATATAATAATGTGAATAATTATTCTCATGGAAAATTGCTAACTTATTTATACTTGGAATCAATTTCAAAAATTATATTACTTACAATAATAAATATTTATAAAAATAACTTGGAATAAATGTCAGCATTTCTCTGACACTTCGTAGCAATGATGGGATTTGATTGCATTAAGCTTTAATTGTGAATAAAAATAAAAACTGCAAATGATCTTAGTAATTTATCAGAAAAAAGAAACTAATGAATATTATTTGGAGATCTCTTACAATTAGAAAAACAGCTGTTAAGAAAATGAACCTCATAACATTTCACATTTTTTAGAACAATATACGTAAAAATCCTATATAGATGTCTTTTCATATAAACATAAAATTTACATTAATAACATTTCAATAGGTATTAAGCAATAAAAATGAATACACATATGTAATCAAAACCTTTTTCTAAACATTGTATTAATATCATGTTTTATTAATGAGAAATTTTATGACTGCTTCTAAAGAGAGAATTTTTATTATTTATAATAAAACAAGATGTATAATAGAAAAATATGAAGAGTTCATTGAATGAAAAATTGAAACTGAATTCAGAAAATCATGTACAAAAATGGTATAAGTTCATTTTTAATGAATACTGAATAAGAAGCTTTAAAATATGCATATTATTCAACAATAGATAAGTTTTTATAAAGTATTTATAGGAATAGTCAGTATAATGAATAAATTTTTAATGAGAAATGCAGGGTTATAAGATGAAAATCTTTAAGTGTGTAATCAATTATGGACAATGAATTACTTTAAGCTCACTATGTTTTGTAGACTGACAAAAAGTCCTATGTTTGATACTAGAGCCTATAAAGTAGCAGGAAATAATTATTACTCATTTTATAATCACATCTATTAAAATGAAGGCTTGAATATTTTTTGAGGTTTCTCCTTTTGAACAATAAATATGGTCTAGTTTTTATAAAATGCCTGTCTTTGAAAGGCTTAAGCAATGAATGTTAAAAGTGCAGTAAATACTCAGCAATGATAAAATCTCTCTTTTTCTGCCTGTTTTTTACTTATTTATTTATTTTTTGTAAATTTCTAATATTGAACTTAGTTTTTGTTGGCAGCAGGCTGCAGCACTGCTTTTTGAACTATATTATTTGTGATATGAGAATATAGTCTATTATCTTTGAAATCTACCATTATATAGAAGATGCTTATATGTTTTACTTCTCAGAATTAGGCAATTTACTAATTTTCATCTATATTGATAGTTTATTACTTTTCATCTATAATGCATCAGCACTTACTTATAGTTTAAGTCTGTTATGCTAAATTCAAATAATATGAAAATTATTTAACTTCATTCAGAAAAGCATATCATCACAATCTGAGTTTTGTTCTTATTTTCGTAAACAACGTTTTATTATGTTTATAATGTTATATAAACAATGTTTTATGAATTTTTATATTATTTTTATATTATTCATTAGTCAGGAACTATTATAATACAGACTTACATACTTAAAATATTTAGTGACACTTTAAAACTTCAAAAATATAAGTTTTTTTAAACGAGTTTTTAAAATTATTTCTTAGCAATAAAAAAAAACTTTTTTTAATTTATGGGTTTATCTAATTTTTAATTATAACTATAATTTAGCAGAATTGTTTACTAATATGCTTATTAAATTCATTTAAACAGCTTCAACGAATTTGTTGAAAAAAAATACCAAGTGAATGGAAATTAATTACAAATCAACTCCCAAATATAAGTCTCCTATTTTTTGTTTATTTTGCTTATCATTTTTCTGTTTGCAACAATACAAAAATTTAGCATTAAATTTACCATAAAACAAGAATTTTTCATTGAAGACAAGGAACCAAAACATTAACAATGTAAAACATCATAACAGATTTTTAATTTCATATATTTTAAAACTATTATTGATATCTTCACTAGCATTCAAGAAAATGTAAATTATTTACAAACAAATTTAATTAAATTAAATACTAATTAATAGAATCTGATAAACTGATATTTGTGACCAAATTTAGCTTAATTAAAACAATGAAATCTTTAAAGATAATTAAATCCATCTTTAATTAAGAACAGGACAAATTCTTTGAATATGTTTTGCAGTCAATTATAAAAATGTAGTTTTTCAGAAAAGAAATCATAAACCTATAAACATACTCATCTTGATGAGCTGCAATGTCATCTCCTAAATCTTGGTGTTTCTTTAATAAATTTTCAGCTGTAGCAACATCTCTAGCAGGCTCATCACTGTTTAGCGATTGCTTTACACTACTAACCCAAGTTAGCTATAAGAATTTAAACTTCCTTGAATTGACTGATGTACAATAAATATAATATCAGAGATAATTCTAAGTGTATCAGAAATTAAGATAAGAGGATTTATATACATAAAAGATGTTTTAAAATATAATAATTTAATTTTGATAAAGCCTTTAGAGAAATCTAAAAAATGTTGACATAAGATACATACCAAATTTTTAACACTGTTTCTAAATATAACCAAGCCAAGAGAGTCATCCAATCTAGAACGCCTTTGAGCTGCTTTTTCCTAAGAAAATCCAAATAGCAATTTGAAAATAAAGAGAAACCACATAGAATGAAGTATAAACATGATATTAATTATTTTTAGCAAACCAATCATGATTTTATATACTTTTACTAATTTACTTGCTTAAATATAAATTGATTAAAGAATTAAACAAATATTTCTTTATAGTTAACAAATTGTACAAAACAACATGCGAAATTACCTTGAATAGTTTGCTACCCCATTAAATTTTAAATAGAGAATAGTTCAACCCAGTAAAAAATAAAATAAATAAATAAAAAAACAATCATTAAAAAAAATAATCAAACAGTAAGGTTTTGAAAATAAAATTTTATCAATTTTTATGTTAATTCAAAAAGATTTTTAACTTTATCTATGTTGGTTAAACATAAATTTTAACCATTTTAATATAATCATTATGAAATTTTATCTAATTTAATATAGATAATTCAAATTTTAAGAAAATACCATTTGAATATAATGAATGAATTTAAAAGATTTTATATATACAATAATGCAAAATAAAATTATTTAGATAAGTTATAATAATATTAAAATTATTATTTAAGATTTTATTCTAAAATGAAATTAATGAACTCAGATTTCAGAACTTAGCAAATAACCATAATACTTTTCAAAGAACAAAATGTTGGGCATAAATATAAGTAAAATAATTCTTTTTAAGAAATGATTTAAGAATTGACACCCTCAAGAAAATAAATAAGCTTTTTCTAATCTTTTTTAATCATTTTTCTTTTAATACAAGAGGTATATTTTTTCTAATATGCCTTTAAAGTTCAATAAGAGAAAATTTCTTATTCTATAGAGATTGGGAACTAATGAACAGAAACAAATATAAATAGAAACATTTTATTCATTTACAAAAACTATTCCCAGCTACAAGTAAAAAAAACTGCAAATACAAAAATATAGTAAATAAATTTCCAGAATAATATATACTAAGCAAATTCAATGAACTATAAATATAAATGTACAAAAAAATATATTTATTCTGTTTTAGAAAATATTTTTCCATAGGTCACCCCTCTTATAATCATATATTTACTTTTTTATGACCATTTTAAAAATTAGAAAATATGACTTTCTACTAAAAGGAAATAAATTAGTTTAAAAAAACTTATTTTCCAAACAATAATTAATAATATCTTAAAAATGAGAAAGATATATTAGTTTTGAAATTAAATCAAAGTAAAAAAAAAAAAAAAAAAAAAAAAAAAAAAAAGGGGGGGGGGGGGGGAAAGATGAAAACTGATAACATTAAGAAAAAAGTAAAGAAAATAAGTGAGAATCTTTGGAAATAAAGAATAGATGATGAAATGAAGAATTAACAAATAAAGAAATGTAGAATTCCAAAACTAATAAGCGATTTTATTAAAAAAAATTGCTGACAGATGAGAACAAAAACTTTCAAAGAGCTATTGCGACTAATTAATACTACCTGTAGACCAACTTCATTTATTAATTTATTTTTCATTATTCACTTTTAAAATGCATTCCTCCTTTTATGAATTATACATAATTTTGCTTACCTCCTTACAAAGTTTTGTCGTAAGTTTAATTAAGAAAAATGTAATTTGATATACTTTTTAATTACAAATGCAATTAGACAAAATAGATGGAATTTTATAATAGCAATAAATATAGAAAATATAAAAAAGCTATTAACTTTTCCCTTTCATATTTTATAAAATGCAAAATAAATAATATCATTCATAAGATAAGATACAAATGAGAAATTACAAATAATAATTTAGATATCTTATGAATGCATTTACTCTAAGTAATAACCAAAGACAAAATATTGTAAGAGAAACAATTAATAAAATAAGAAATTTCCGACATAACATTTGATGTTTGAAAAATATAAAACCTTACCTTAACTTTTATCCAAAGGTTATTTAATTCTTGTTGGCGAGCTGTTACATTAGCTTTTTCTGTTGGGTAAGATGCTTTTACACTGTAACAAAGGATTATGATTTTAGATATAATTCCCGGCAAAAATGTTTTTAAATATTTTCTCAAGTATTATAATATATGAAGGAAAGATACATAGATAAAATTTATATAAAATACTAACGAATCAGCCAAAAGGTTAACTCTGTTAAATTTCTCTTCTACAGGAGCCAACTCTCTTTCAATATTCTAAGAAAAATTTATAATAAATATTTACTTAAATATTATAATTACTCAACATTAAAATTAAAAATCAAATTATTTTATGAAACTAAAAAAAAAAAAATAAAATAAATAAAATGTTTTACCTGATGTTTGCGTTGCAGAGCTTGTACAGTTTTCATATCACGTCCAATATCATCTGTTTCAATTTTTTCAAGTTTTTCTAGCATCCATTCGTAAGCATCATCACATGTTCTTTCAAATAATTCCACACTATTTTCATTATAAAAAATAATGAAAAAAACGCCAGTTATATATAAACTTAAAATACAGATTCTAGTAAAAAACTTTGAATTTAAGCAATAAAAACTTTTACCTTGTTGCACCTTCTAAGCTTTTTTCAATTTCTGTTTTTAAATTATTTAATTTACTCCACCTAATTTGAAGAAAAAACTTAGTTAAATAGAATTTAGACAACAATATTAAAAAAAAAGTGTTGTAAGAGGATCATAATTTACACAGTAATGCTGACTCTTTTTAATCATGTAAATTTTGTATTGAAAGTTTTCTTGATTATTTCTATTAATAGACAGTCACTGTCTCATATAAAATGTGAAAAAGGAAACAAATCCAAAGTTTTTTAAAAAAATTAATTGGGCTTTAAAAAATGATTGCAGTAAAAAAATAACAATTTTTAATTCTACCTTTTACTATTTTTAGTTTTAAATTATATGTTATATATAATATAAAATCCTTGCCCAATTTTGTTTAAATGGTAATAATTATGAAATATATCAAATTTCCTATATTCAAATTTATACAATCTAATAAACAGGTAAAAGATGCATTAGATTATATGTCAATATTAATGCAGAGATGAAAAAAATGTCTCAACATTATTGTAGAAATATCTAATAGAAATTTTCTTTCTTTTTTTGGTATTTGTTATTTTTTAATCTTATATGCTTCATATAAAATAAGGTAAGGTGAAAGATTAAATAAAAAGTTAAACGTCAAAATAAGAATTTTTTAAGTAATATAATTTAGACAAAAATAAATAAAATTACTTAATAATCTTAAATAATAAAATAAAAATTTAAAATTAAAATAAAATACCTTTCATGGATTTGCTTTTGTCTAGTTTTGACAGCTCGTAATTGACTATGCTTGGTGCGAACAAAACCTTCAACACATTCATCAATCTCTTCTATACGTCTATTACTAGCAGAGAGATCAGTGAGGAAGTTCTGAAATATTATGATGTCATTTTAATTAATTAAATTAAATTTTTTAAAGTAGTATAAGTTATTTAGAATTATTTAATTTCACTTATTATATGAAATAAATTAAAAGTAATTTGTAAAATTTATGAAAAAATGGGATAAATTTTTTTTACAGTTGATTACAATTGCATATAACTTTTACTTATAAATATTTAACATTCTCTTCATTTCCATCAAAAGACAAAGAATTACGAAATTGAAGAAAATAATACACTTATCAGTCCTTTATTCAAAAATATATGAAATGCTAAACTACTGATATTATTACAGTTAAAAAAAAGAGGATAAAAATATATACATAAAATTTTGTGATATTTATTGATTATACATTAAATTAAAATTCATTTAGTTAAGTTAGAAAACTGAAGTGTTTTAAATGATGAACAAACCTCAAATTTCTTTTTCATTACTTCAACACCCTCCTTTGGATCCCTTGTAGTAAGAATTCTATCCTGAAAAAACAAATTTGATTTACTTTTACATTTAAAACATTGCTGATAAATTTATACTAAGAATAGTATGAAACATTTTACCATAAAAATCAGAAATTAAAAATATAGCTTTAAATTTACAAGAATTTTGCTAATATATTTATTCTACTTCAAAAGATGAAAATTTAACTATACAAAATTGTTAAATAGCTGCAATCAAAATTAAGAAATATTTAATTTAGAATTTCAAAAAAATGGAAAAAGTGCTTTGCAAAACAAAAAAATCAAAAGAATAAAAATTCAGGAATCTTTTACTATTAACACAGTAATCAGTATGTAGCACATTCATGAAAAGGATGATAGTACCGTATTTTCCTGTATATAACTGCGGATTATGTGTTAAAAAAGTTCCAAATTTCGTTATGCGTATTATACGGCGCCGCGGATAATCTGATAAAAAAACATTCTCCCTTAATAAAGCTTACAAGAAAATTTTGAAAGAAATACTTTTTATGTTTCATAAAATAAATAACAGGTGGTACGAAGATACACCTGAGTTATTTAAACTATAATCGGCTTTGTTCAATTACGTTCAAAAACGAATTCGGTTCCTCGTAGAGATATTAGAGTTGTAAATTTGATAACGTCATTTCGCAATTTGCCTTGACGTGAGCTGTTTTGCTTTTAAAATATTCAAATTCATATTCCTTATATGTAGGCGAAAACATTTACGTTACATAGCAGATTTAAAATTAAAAGCAATAGCGAAAGCAAATAAAAAAAATGGTGTCAAATGTGTTAATGTGAAGTGAAAAACAAATCATGCGCGGTATAAAAAAAAAAATTGTATAAAATACGCAATTTGTAAATAACCCATTTCTTTCATTTAAATATTAATGAAGCAAATATATATTAATTTAAATATGTCTAACATCGTTTTAAAAGATATTAGAAGCTAAACATCGATAAGTTTTACAAGAATCTTCTCAAAATTATCGCTCTTGATCGATCTTGTGTTTTCATCTCAAGTTTATCGCACTTTGTGATGAAGTGGATCTAGACTGATATTTTTCATAATAAATGCTTTTTTTTCTATACAATTTATTAAATTTTAAATCCTACTGTGCATCTTTTTTTATCTTATATGACACCCATATTATCAGCAATACATGTTTTAGACTATTCACCGGGAAAAATTGCCGCGGATAATGCGACACTTTTTTTTCCTTTCACTCGAAAAAACGGCCATGCGGATAATACGCCGCTGCGGATTATATACAGGAAAATTCGGTAATTAAAATAAATTAATCTCTCACATTTTTTGGACCAAAAACGCACATAATTTTTTAAAATTACAATTTTCCCTGATAAATTTCCTATATCAAGAAACATATATGAAAATAAAATACCAACAAATATTTCATATAAATAAAAAGCTGGCTAATAAATTTTTAAGCTTATATTTTTAGGATTTCATAATTTTTAAATCATAAATGGTATCTTTAATAAAAGAATAAATTACTAAACTCCATGTTAATGATAAATAATAAGTATTATGATTCAACATATATGTCAAGTGAAATTTAATATTTTTGGGATAGCAAATTAAAAGTATATATATATATATATTTATATTATAAAATAAATTAATCATTCCAAAATGATATTACATTTTATATATATATATATATATATATATATATATATAAGATGCCTTTAAATATATAACTGTAAAATAGTTTTTAAAATATAATACAGCAATAATCAGATTTTTATCAATCAAAATATATATACCTTAAATAAAATAAAATTTTATCCAAAAACAATTATAATGACAATAATAATAAAGATTAATTTGATAAAGAATATTTACTTTATCTTTCATCCAGGTTTCAAAATCGTCACATTCTCGGTAGAAACTAAACAAATGTATAGCATCTTCCAGAAAATGTCTTCGAGCCTATTGAAGTCAAAATGTAGTGAGATACATGATAGAAGAATTATAATTCAAAACAATTTAACTTATTTCAATGTAACACTGAAACACAAAGGCATTGATAAAGTAAACTAATGAAAAGTTTTCATAAGTTAATTATTTGATTATCTGACTTTTGATATAATGCAATTGTGTGAAATAATTAGAAAAATATAGTGTTAGATGATATTACCAAATTACCAATATTACCAAAATTCTTTTCACTAAAATAATATTCTGTTGAGTATTATTTTAGTGAATTTTGGTAATTTTTATTATTATCATCTAACACTATATTTTTTCATTTAAATTTTCCCAATTTAAAATGAATCCAGTAGAATTTGATTTGCAGCAACCTCAGAAAGTAAGGAGAGAAAAAAAAAAAAAAAAAAAAAAAAACTGAATGTTGACAAATAAGATATGAAATCATCAATAGGTAACATAATGTGGATGATAAATCTCTGATACATGTTTCTTTCTATAAGCTCAAAAGCAATTTGTTGAAGGCACAAAAAAGTCTACATTTTCAAGAAAGATTAGATGATAAACAAGAATTTCAGAGATGTGTGACATAGTGCTTTGTTGTGAAGCTACAACCTGAAAAGCTTATAATTATTGATTGTTTCAATAAACTTGTTTTATTTTTATTGCATGCACAAAAGTGTTAAATTTCGCTATGTATTTTTTAATTATTGGCAAATAATGTGTGTTTGTCTACTCACTATAACACATTATTACAAATTCATAGATCCTATTCCAAATAATATAAGTAATAATAGTTGGTAAATAGAAATAATAATACTTAATAAAGTAATTAATATTCGGCTATATAAAAACTATTGTTTTCATTTAAGTTAGGTTAATTAAGCAATTAAGTAATTTTTATCATTTATCAAAATTATCATACAGTTAATTACAAAAAGTGCAAGAAGGTATTATAAAAGAAAGATAATAAAAAGTGATTATCTTAAAGCAGATATGAAATTCATATCTATGCTTCAAAATTTAACAAAAATTGTTTTGAAAATTTTTTCTGAATATTATAATATTAATATGATACAATTAATTGCTTCTTCAGGTAATATTATGAATAAGTGAAACATTAAAAATTGAAATAGAAAATGTTTACTTATTTTTAAGAACTTTATTGAGAAAGGCTGGATTGAATATAAACAAAAAATTTTAATTTTACATAAGATAAAATGAGTAGAACATGTTTGTTTTTTTAATTAAATTTTTCTTGAAAATTGATAAGTAAAATAATATTTTTGGAAAAATTTATTAGTTCTTTTATTAATTTAATTTATTGCATGATTTTCCTGTATTTCCTGTAAAAATAAGAAATACTTTTATATTAAAACTACATGATTAATTATATAAATGGGAATGCAACATTATAGAAGTTAACGAAACAAATATAGAGATAAACAATTTTGTAAATCAAAATTAATAAATCCATACAATATGTTATTAAAAAACTTACACTTACATATCTTCAATGAATAAATGTTACAAAACTGTTTTTTTATATAAAGCTAAGAATATGATAATTATAAATGAGCAAAATTGCTAACATGCAAATCTTGATGCAACTAATTGAATATGATGTACTAAAATCTGCAGATATAAAATTTCTTCATGCAGAAAAATTCATTATTTTATATAACAGCCATATCAGCTGAAAGCAGTATTTAGGAATTTTTTTCTAGCAAATACAATTATTTTTGACGTTCATGCAGGATGAGAGGAAGGAATACATAATTTCAAACAGTAATATGCAAGGAACTTACCTACTGCATATTACAAGAGATAACATCCCTATATTGCCATCACCCTTCAAAACATAAGCATTCTTTTAACAGAATTATAAAAAGTCTAGATATAATGATATAACATCATGCATCAAAATTTATGCATTTCTCTTATAAGAAATTATTACCGCAGTTCCTTAAATTATTTTGATGATAAAATATTTCACTTATGACACAAACCATTTATTATGAGTGTACACCAAATTTATTTTTTAAAATTATTTTTCACTTTTTCAAGTGGGAAATCTTACTAAAATTCTGAACAAAATATACTAAAATTTTCTTTTGAAAGATAAAACCATAAAAGTATCTTCTCAGTGACATTTTGTGTTTAAGTTAAATAAATTTACGCTTTCACTAACTCAATGTGTTTTTATTCCTAAAAAAATGTAAGAATTGTGAAGAAGATTTTCGACTTATCTTCATTAAAATTCCCATTTTATACAGCCCTTAAGCAGAATAAAAAATTAAATCCAACTATTCATAAAAAGGAAATAAATAGTTTTCATGTTTTAAACCAATAAAAAAACTATCCAGTTATACAATTTGTCTAACTTAATAGAATTTCAACTAACATACAATTATTTCAACTAAAATTACAGCAAATTATGAAGTTTTATTACTCGGAAAGAAAATAATTGGAAACAATTCCCAGTTTCAACAACTACAAGTAAAACTTAAATGAACTCTTCAGGAAAAACATTAAATATGTGTAATGATTTTGGAAAACAAGAAATTAAAAACAAAATAGTGAAATTTATATATATATATATATATATATATATATATATATATATATAGTAAATGAAATATATAATTGAATTTAACAACTTTACATGTGTGGAACACATATTTAAAGTTTTCTGACATAATGTAAATTATAAAAAAAGAAAAAAATTTTGATTATCAAAATTTTTAAGAAGTTTATATCTATCAAAGAGTGTTTTCCTGTATCATGCAAATGAAATTTTACAAAGAATACAAGAGGAAATTTTATTTAAACATTTACAAACGGATATGAAAATATAAACTATATATTTACAATTACAGGAACTCAAGTAAATAATTAGCTTCTTACAGAAACAAACAATAATTTCAGTTCAAACCTGTTTATTTTAAGCAATATTGGGAAACAAGCAAATTCCACCCATTTTCAATACTTATATTCAAATTCAAAAATTTTCTTTATAATGTTTGTTACTGTAATGCAAATATGTTAACTAAATGAGTTTAAAATAAATAATTTCAAATATAAATAACTGAAAAACAATAATTGCCATATTTAACTATCAACAGCCTAAGACAAGTAATGCTAATTAATCAAATATTTCTATATTTGAACATTGCAATAGAAATTATTATCAAGTCAAAGTGATAATTTCAAATAGCTTCAAATTCTTTTGCAATCTATTTTTCAAAAAAATTTAGTATTTTACATTTTATTAGCAATATTTTGACGAAAGTGAAAGAAATCTTATATGTGTAATTATTTAAAAATGTATTTATCTAAATAAAAAAAATTACTTTCATAACTAACAACAAAATTAAAAACTATTTCCAAAATTTACAGAATTTTTCATTCAAAAATATTAACAATTTTAAAAGGGTAGTATAAAAGAAAAAATTTATAAATTTCTATGCTCAGTCTTTCAAATTTTATAAACAAGTATGATTTAATAATTCATATTTCATAATTTTTTAACTTGTGAAAATGAAAGCAAACTAGTATTTCATCATTTAGAAAATATAGAGGAAAATTTTAAAATATAATATGGTTTACAATGTATATATTACTTTGTTGTATAAAAATTCCAGTTTAATTAGTGTAATGTGTCTCTTTGTACAATTCACGTAATTCAATAGTTCTAATTTCAGTAGCAACAAAAAACAGAATGATTAATTTCCAGCTTTCTTAAAGAGATAATATACTCATACTATAAAATAAAATGTTAAATTATGAATAATGTGTATGAAAACTTCTTATACATATTTACTAACATAAAATATTTACCTTAGACAAATCAATGAGTTCTGCAAAAGAATCATTTATATACTTCTGGCGCTTTTGTATAAACTCTTGTGATTTACTGGGAGAACGAGAAAGTACTTTTTCTATAAATAAAGTTGAAGAAATATATTTATTTAGTATTTAAAATACATTTCAAATAAATATAAAAAATAAATTCTTTTTAATTTTTACATTATTTATGCAAATTCATTTTCATTTATAAACCAAAGAATATAAATTGCAAAGCTTCTTGGAGAAAAAAGTAAAATAAATGTATTTAAAATTAAATAAACAAAAAATCCCCTCAGTTTTAATTTGTAGATTACATTGTAAAATTCAATGAGTTTAAAAATATTTGCCATTATCAAAAATAAATATATTCACTTATTATAACAATATAATTTAATTGTAATACAGCTGGAATAAAAAAATTAAATTTATTTCAAACAAATTTTAAAAAATGCATTTATATTGTTTGTTTAAATAAGCTTTTACCCAAACTTTAAATACTGAAGCAAAAAAATATTAGATTCTGTGTGTGTGAATTTTATTTTACTTAAATATTCTATGAAAATGCTTTATGGAACATTTTTAAATAGGTAATTAAAAGGTTGTGTATTAGAACATTACTGAAATGTTAAAATACTTTTCTTTAAGTTGAAAATATAATTATGATATTTTAATTAATTTTTAATTTAATTATTATTCAAAATTAAATTTTAAATATAAATATTAATTAAAAAAAAGAATATTTGTTTTTAAGCATAAGAGATAGTAGGTATTTCTTTTCCTTAAGCAAAATTTAAATAATATACAGTCAAATTTATTTCAGCAAATAGTTCAGATTTTATTATACAATTAAACATTAAACTGTGAATTTAGCTTTATGAATTAAATAATCTAATGTGTGTCACACATCTACATTATCAATCAATCCTGATTTTAAATTCATGAAATCAATTACATCTTCATATTTCAAAACAAATTTAATTAAATTCAATAATTTCATAGAAATATAACATAAGCAAACAACTTTAATGTCCAGAGTCACGAGAATAAAATTATATAAGCAATTATATAATATACAAGACTTTTCAACATTTTGTACATATGTAACATTTTGTATATCAACAGAGTATAAAAGTATAGTTTTTGCACACTAATTAAAAAAAATATATATATATTCCATAAAATGTGCAGTTAAAAATTAAACAATGCAACATTGACAAAATCATGAAATGTTGCATTTTAATTTAAAAATTTCAACTCCTTGATTTTTGAATTGCAATAATAATTATTAAACAAATGATTATAATTAAAAATAATGAATACAATAAGATTAAAATTAATGACTTTTCTTTTTGCAATTGTTATTTGATTTATTTTTGAACATACTTTTAATTTTGTTTGGCAGTTCAGTATCTTGACCTTTGCATAAAAAGTTCATTAATTATCAACATAACTTGTTGGCTTAAATCAGAAACTGATCACTGGATGACAATAGGAATGCTACCACCCTAATCATGCCTCATCATATTCCTTTTTAAAATTATTACTACTATTAAACATAAAAACATTTCTATGCTAAACAGCAAGTTAATACATAATATGTAGGAATATTATGCATATATTAATTCTTCAGCATAGAAAAAGTCATTTAGTTTTACCCATCTCCAATTGATAATAATTATCAAATGTTGCAGCAAATATTATGGCACAAGGAGAAAAAAAACTTACTGAATGGCACAGCTTGCTTTTTCTTTTTGACACATTGTTTTTTCATGACAGTTTTCTTAACTTTTCTCTTTTCTGGAACTTTAACAATCTTTTGGGCTCTCTTACGCACAATTTTGGGTTCTATTTCACTCACATAATTAGCAGGAACAAATCCTTCAAGTCCATTGGATTTACGGACATTCCACCAATCAGAGTTTGTTTTTTGAAGTAAAATCATAATCTGGTGATTAAAAATAAAAATAAATATGCAACAAAGACTAGTAAAATCATTTAATGAATTTTAAAAATGATTTTTTTTAGAAATCAAATAGATTTAAATAATTAAATTTAGGGTGTTGAAAAATTAAGTATTTTAATTAATTTAATCAAGCTATGAACAATTTAAAACACATATTTTTATAATACCCATAACATAATATGGTCAAGAATCACAGTAATAAACAGAATCCAAAAACATATTTAAATTATCAGCTTAGCCTTGTTCTATTATAACAAGTAATGACATTTTTGAAAAATATGAAAAATAAATTTTAAAAAATTACAATTTTATTCTATTTTTCATATGGTTGAAATATTAAAAACGAATTTGAAAGCTGATAAAGCTAATGCTTTTTAACAGATTAATAGTGATTTAATTTTTATTTTATCATTTGTTTTTTTCCTTTAGAATGTTTTTGAAAAAATGGAAATTTACAGTAAAAATATAAATATTAAAAAAAACATTTAAAATTTAAAGTTCTGAAAAATTCAAAAGAATTTGTAAGCATATATATACTTGATAATCCTCAAATATTTTGCAAAAACTTCAATTCAAAGACTAAATCATTTTTTTGAAAAAGTGCAACTTAATTAGTTTTTCAATATTAGGATGGTAAGCAAATATGCTTTATCCTTTGAACCTCCTTGCAGGTAAATTTCCCCAACAAGTAAATTAATTGTTAGATATCTTGAAGAAAGACTAGAAATAAAAAAATGTAATAAAGAAAAATAGATCACTACAAAAAAATATTTTAATGAAGTTCTGTGACAGCAAATAATTAAATTATATCTATTCTTCAAACCCTATCACTTATTTTGATTGACTTTAGTTCTTGTTTTTAGGTTCTCGTTTTTTATAATTTTACAGCACTTCTTCATTCATCTATAATATTATACAAGATTTCGTAGTTATTATGTAATTTTTTTATTACATTAATATTTAAAGTTTAAAAACACATAATAGTTTCAGTTTCTAAATTCTTTATGTATCAATAAATGGATGATCCAATATCTCATTATACATATAGACAAAATGCTAATATTCCAGTTCTGTGAAATTCTCCAAATTTAATGTGTAAAGCAAAAGTTTAACATAAAAGTCTGAATCGTTTTCTATTTTTTCCAATTAACAAATTCTACACTTTTTTATACTCTACTTAATGAAGCTTCGACTGGATTTCAAATAAAATGATGTATCTGGATAACACTAGAGAAATAAATTATACAATTTTGATAACAAAAATAGCACACCTTGTTTTACAAGAAACTAAATACTTTTTACATGCTAAACAAAATAATATTCATATTTCTTTTTGAATAGTCTCATAAGCACTTTCAACATTTGGAAAAATGATTATTTACTTATTTTACATATGGATTATGTGAAAGTTCTCGCCTTTACTTATAAATAAATTAATAAAAATAATAAATTAAACAAAGCAAAAAGCGTAATTGCAAAGGGCTTAAAAATGTGGAAATATACATGGAACTTATAATAAATCCTTTTTTGATTTAAATCATTAAAATCAATTGGAAAAATTTTTCCACATACTACAAATTTGATACTGAAACAGATAAATAAAATATTCTTGCAAAAATTAAAAAAGAACCATATTTATGCTTATAAATACATTGAGTTTTAAAATTTTTATATCGTAACAAATATTCAGATATACTTACTTCGCCTTTATCAGCGTCAAATTCATTTCCCAAATATTTATACATGGCTCGGACTTGAGGTATTTTACGGTCCTCAAAAACTTCTTTAACAACTTCTTTTTCAAATATTTCTTCCACCCATTCTTCCACAGGTGCAATTACTACTTCTTCAACCCACTCATCATTGTCAGGTTCATCAACAGCTTCTGAAAGCTAGAATAA
>JAPDSC010101402.1:188817-209993 GCA_026290005.1 Latrodectus geometricus | reverse complement strand
AAAAAAAAAAAAAAAAAAAAAAAAAAAAAAAAAAAAAAAAAGCAAGGAATATGATAGCAAAAGAGATGTTCCAAAAGCAAGATAAATCAATTTTCATATGAAACAATTTTTTTAAACATAATTGGACATTTTAAATACAATATTATGGTACAAAAAATTAAAACAAGTATAAATAAGTTCAATTAAAAAATTAATAATAAAACTTAACATATCCTTAATTTTATAAATTTCATAAATATGATATTTCAACTCAAAGAAAGATCAAATATTTTAAAATTAATAAATATTTAAGAATTTTAGTATATTTTCAAAGCTTGTAATTTCACATTCCAGATTAAAAAAACAACTAACTTTTTTGAATGATATATACTTCATACATATTATTATTTCAAGAAAATTTATCGTTATATTCTCTCTCAATGATGTAATGATTGGGCACATATTTTTAATTAAAAATATAAATCAGGGGAGAAAATAAATTCTATCAAATATATTCTAAAGTATAATATTTTATTATTTGTTTAATGAAATAAACAAACAATAAACAAAGTTCGTTTTCAAACAAAGAAAATATATTAAAAATTTTTGTTAAGCAATAGAAGAAAATTGATGATGCTACTTTGCCAACAAAAATATCCAATGATTTTAAGCATTTCTTCAATAACCCATATTTCTTTCAAACCAAAACAGAATCTAATATAACCAAACATCTTACATAAAGCCTTTTATGAATGTTGAAAATTTAATATATGCAAAGTTTGATAACCAGGAGATAGAATAAATCAGAATCATTACATTTCATAAATTACCACTGCTTTCATATTACATGAATTTTTAAGAATTAAAAAAGGAATAACAAGATATATATTATACAAAAAAAGTGCAATTTTAAATTGTGTGTAATTTAATTGGGGGAGAGAAAGAGAATGAATGAGAAAAGATTTTAACTTTTATCCATACAGTTCACATGATACTTTAAAATATCATCAATGAGTTTCAAAATAAAAGATTAATAATTTTAAGGAATAAACAACACAAATCTGGATTCATTTTTTTTTTTTCAAAAAGGTATTTTTTACTGTAGCTGAACTACATATAAAATTTAGGTTTACAAAATAACAAATTAAAAAAAAAATAAGAGAAAGCAAATTCTTACAAAATAAGTAACTACTCCAGATTTAATCATTGCTTCAGCTTGTTCGTTTAAGCGTTCTATGTCTGAACTATAAGCTTTAATTTCACTCTCTAGTCGTGCATGACGTTGCAGAAGAGCCTAAAATAAAGGAAAATTAATCTGTATATTAGAAGTAGTCCTAGGCATTCAAATTTGCTTTATTAATCTGTTAGATAAAACTATATTCTTACCTGTGCACTAGGTTCATCCTTCCCATAATCAGTACTTGACATAAGTTGCCTTTTTTCTTTCATCCAAGATTCAGCTTCATTTGCATCAGTTTGATACTGTAAAAGAAATTCAAATTTAAATAAAAACATAGCAAAGCAAGCATTACACACACATATATATATACAGTTGAATAAATGTTTTGCGAATGAACACCCAAGAAGAATCAAAAAGTTATCGTGTCATCTATATTTTTAACTCTTTTTTCCAAGATTGAAAGATTTAATTTGCTTAAAAACAATTTTATGATCATTAATATTTGCTGATAACATTGACCAAAAAGTGACATCATTACAGAATTAGTAATGATATCACATCTAGATAATTATAACAGCAACTAATTGATAACAGTTACTGAATTTTTTTTTATCGACTTCTCTTATGCTCCCTCTCTTTTTTTTAATTTTTATTTTTTATAAACAATAGTTTCTACTTAACAAAAAGTACAATAAAAACATTAAAAGTAAGTATGAAAATGTCATCCAGTTTAGAAAACAATAAAAGGAAAATACAAAGGGAAATTTCATCATTGTTTTTATTGCAATAAAATTCTTGGAAATTAAATGTTTCGCTGTTATAAAACTCAATTTTGATTACTTGAAAGATATGTTATAAAAGAAATTCTGTTAAACTTGCAATAGCAGCATATTTGTCATATCAGTACCAATTATAATAAATCTTATGGCTTCATTATCTTCATTAATACTAAAACTTCCTAAAATATTTCCAAGCAATAGTTAGGGAATTAAGCTTAAATATCTGCTCTTAGGCTTCACTGTCAATATACTCAGAACTAGTAAATATTAGAAGAGTTTAGTAAATCAAAATTTTCAATTACATTATTTAAATATACATGTAACTTATTTAATTATTTTTTAAGCAAGTTCACATTGTATTATTATAAGCATAAAACACTAAATATTGTTAAAACATTATGTGACAAAAATACAAATTTCTAGCATAAAGAAGTTTCTCAAAATATTATTTATAAAATTCAAATGTATATTTTCCTTCAAATAGTAAGTAACTAACTTGGAAAGCAATTGAAGCATCTTCTAATTGTTTAGCTTTTAATGTCCAAAGTTCATGCAATTTATCCCAATTTTTCTGTAAAGCTTCAATTCGATAAGATACGTTTGAACTTTCTGGATGTTTTTGAGCTTTCAATAAATTGCCTGCTTCAATGACTTTAGTAATTTGAGGCCATCTAGCATTAATTTCAACTTCCAATGCCTGTAAAAGAAAATAAAAATATAAAAATGTTGACAAGCACTTTACATATTTGCATATTTACAATATAAATATAAGCTTTATATACGTAAAGAACTGTTATATAAATATTAATAACATTAAAGACTTAATGATTTTAAACTAAATACACAAAATCTTTGCTTTGTGTAAGCATTTCTTTTATATTTAGCAGTTTTAAACTATTTCCTAAATTTGTTTCTTTAAATAACCTAAAGAAATTTTATAAAAATCAGCAGACTTCTTAATTTATTTCATTCCAAAGGAAAATATAAATAATTAAATATTAAAAAAATTATATTTCATCAATTTCAAATTATATCTAAATTAGACATTACCCTTGTTTAAAGAATGTCTTTAATATACTTACAACAATAAAATAAAGCATAATTATTTTTAAAAATATTCATGTTTCTTTCTTTGATATCTAATTTCTTTAAAATATTTCAATTGTTCAATACTTAAATATTTTAACACTTTACATTGAAATTTTAAATTAAATAACATATATGATAATTGACACTATGCAAATTATGCTATTAATTTTAAAAAAAATGTTCTTTCAATGTTTTTCTTTGATATCTAATAATATTTAATATATTTCATTAGCGCAATGATTCCATAACTAAGTATTTTTACATTTTACATTGAAACTTTAAATAAAAAAAAAAAAATAATCGATACATGCAAATACATATAAAAATTTTTAAATTAATAATTTAAGTCTCTTTTATAATTTAAAATCTGGTATCTAATATTAATGTCTAGGATAAATTCTTAAATCTATTAAACACAAGGATAAAATCTAAAACTTTACAATATAATAAAAAAAAATATTTGCATAACTATTGCTTTAAATATTGAAAAAATAATAAAAAGTGAAAAGATATAACTAAATTTAAAAAAAATTGGTTGTGTTTGTGCGTCATATATATTGTATAATATATATTGATAAAGTTTTAAATCAATTGTTATTTTTGTGAGCATTAAAATGTTTCCCCAAGAACACAATATAATCAACTAAATATAAACTATAAGAATCATGTATAAATGTGATTTAAAATTTGTTGTCTACAACAGCATATGTGATAGATTTTGAAAATTTTAATTAAAAATAAAGTTTTCTTTCATAAAATAGTTTTTAAAATTGGAAATAAAATATGTTAATTTGACAATGAAACAAGAGGAAAATTTATAAATATTTTTGGAAGTTACAAACTTCTCCAAAGATGTTTAAATGAAATTCAAATCTTATTACAAAAAAATATTCTGTAAATAATACATAAAAATTTAATAAATTAGCAAATTTTTAGATCTAAAGGAAATACAAGAACCTTTGATTAATTTAATTTCAAAACTAAAAGTGAAGAATTTAAAATTTTTCAGTGTAAAACTAAACTAAACTAAGTAAACTAAACTTTTTCAAAATAAAGCACATACTTATTTTGCACAAATATATTTTACAAATAAGTATCAGTGAAAATAAATTTTTATCTTATTTTATACAACAGTAGTTACTTTGGGTACAGAAATTATTCTTTTTGATTGATCGATTTTAGATATTTTTCAACAGTCTAATATATAAATGCAATCGTTTTACAACTGAAATTAACAAAGTGTTCTCATTTGTGTGAATAAATCATTTTATACAATAATTTGTTCAAAACTATGACTAAAATAAAAACATTTGATATTAATTAAATACAAATTTATATTGTGATATTCATAGTTTTTGTAAGGTTTTAAAGGTATAAAATACACAAAATTTAGGATGTTTACAGCTAAAAAGCGATATTTCATGCACCTGAAAATTTGCATTGAGCTCAATTTTTAAAAAATTCCTAGTAATAAGAAAACACATGTTTTTTAAGGTTAGAAAATAGATTTACATTCAGAAGAGAACAAGAACACAATTTTTTCACTATAATTCATCATAAAAAGTTTCTTATGCACTTAAATTAAAACTTAAAAACATTAACATTGATAGCAAAATATTCAAGTTTTCCTTGAAAATTCCAATTTTGAAAGTCACTAAAAAAGATTAATTGATAAAATTCTATATAAAAGACTAATAAAACTTCAATTTTTGAATGAAAAAATTAAGCTATCAAACATGCTATGAGATTCAAAAAAAATTATAAAATTAATATCAAGAATTTAAGAATATCTTATTCACTTTGGTGGTCGATAACTTAAAACTAGGTATTTTAAAATAAATTCTTTTTAAAAATTTAATTTTTACCAAATGTTACACAAAGCTTTATTAATTTCATTTATGCATACCTTATGTTTCTGTTGTAAAGAAAGAGCTCCTTGTAAATCTTTTCCTGGGACAACCGATTTACAAATTAATTGTTTTTCTACAACCCAAGCATCCTCTTCTTCTTGATCTTGAACAAATTGATAATAAGTACGAGACTCTTCTAACTTATGGCGGCGATTTGCAGCTAAATTCACTAAACTAGAAGTTTTAAAAATAAAATTAAATGATTTTACTGGTAAAAAGTGAAAGCAATAATAGATTTTTCAATAAAATATACCTAATATTCAAAATTTCATTTTTACTACATAATGATTTTCTAAGAGTTTTAGAAAATCACAGCTGATGCAACATTTTAAATATTTTTTATAATACAATCATTTGATAATTATAATGAAAAATTTCTAGAAATTTCAAAATCAAATTCACATTATTCAAATCTTTAGAAATAATTTAAGGTTTTAAAAATGAAAATGGCTTTAATTTAATTTAGCCAATGAAATTCAATTTAAAAAAAAAAAATTACAAGAGAAAAAAAATAAAAAAAATGTTTTCCAAAATAAATTTTTTTTTTTTTTTTTTTTTTTTTTTTTTTTTTTTTACCTCTAATTCCCTTTTTCCATTTAATTAAATACATTTTCAATTCATTTCAATATACACTAAAAGAGTTTTTCCCATAATCAAATGTATATACTATCTCTTGTAATAAAATTATTGCAGGATTTTTTTCCTTTATTTTTGTTCGGTACAATAACATAAGAACAATTTTAAAACTTAAATTTTAAAAATGTAGCCCATAATTATTTATAATATCTGGAAATTGATCTCAATCAGGTGAGTAATTGTTAAATTAATGGCAATTATAAAAATCAATAATTCAAAACTCCGAATGATTTGATAAAGTCTCTCAATAGAAGCTAATGAATCAAAACAAGAGTCAGTATACACTGTGTGAACTAAAAGTATACATCAAAATAAAAATTGCATTTGCAGTTAATTTTTTCAGAGCTACAACTAAATAATATTGAAATTAATAAGAAATTAAGATTGAACATCTTATATTTACATTTCATATATTGTAGCATCTTTCAATGTCCTTTTGTATTTCTAGAAAAAATTTTCTCAATTAAAAAAATTATACTTACTTTTCATATTCAGCATTTAATTTATTGAGTCGTTTTTGAAGAATAGGAGCCTCTTTGTGAGCATCATTAATATAATTTAAAGCTTGCTTATTAAGTTTTTGTATGGTGTCACCTTGTGAAGCAATATGGGCTTCAACTAAACTATGCTTCTGGAGTAAATCTTCAACTGCAAGAAGGTGACGACCGAGGTCATCATTTGAGAAGCTACCCTAAATTTTAACATACAATTAAT
The DNA here is from genome assembly GCA_026290005.1 of Latrodectus geometricus. Taxonomy (NCBI): domain Eukaryota; kingdom Metazoa; phylum Arthropoda; class Arachnida; order Araneae; family Theridiidae; genus Latrodectus; species Latrodectus geometricus. Next base: position 203,706 of record JAPDSC010101402.1, on the reverse strand, counting down.
AAGAAATATTATTAATAAAATGAACATTAAAAACTCATTTGAATTTTATAAAAAAATAGAATTTCCTTCATTCTTTTGTATTTTGTTACATAATTAAAATTATATTTTAAGGATAATTGTATAATGTAAATAACAACTTCGCAACTTTAAATAATAATAAAAAAAGTGAATTGAAAACTTAAAATATAATAATTTACTTACCAATTTTACTTGAGAAAGTAATGATGACAATTTTAATGACAATTCATTTTTATCCTTCCTATATGTTTGCATGTTAAAAAATAGACAAATATCCAAAACACTAAGAAAAACGTTTTTATTATTCACAGCGAATTTCAATATTAATTCCTTCAGTAGTAAAAAATTACTGGTAACCATACAGCCTATGCAAGTGAAATTTACCACATTGTAAATAAATTTAAAAAAAAAAAAATTCAACCAAAATATTTAATTTAATCCCAGAGTATTTAAAAATAAAATACATAGCAGCAATGATTCTAAAGCAGAGAAAACATTTATCATTAAACTACATAAATAAACTTTTCCTCTGCTTTTGTTTGATTCTCCCTTTCATACAGAAAACAGCAAAATAACAAAGTACAAAAAATATTCCATAAATTTAAAACTTACATACTTATTATAGGATTCAAATTTTAAAGTTTACTTACTATTTGGTTCAACTAAAAAATACATATAAATAATTTTTATGAAATGAAAATGCTGATAAAAATGAATACAATTTTATACTATACTTCAGTAAAACTAAAATGAATTGAACTTGGAATAAAAAAAAGATAAACAAAATTACTAATTTCTTTTCAAAAGTTATTCATATGCTAAAAACATAATTATATACTTTTATTTACAGTATTGTTATAAATGCAATTTTAATTTTAATAAAATATATAAGTGTTGTTCACAAAAAAAGAATTTTGGAACTAATTTGAGCTGTAAAGTGTTTTGGAGGTGCATCTTGATTTCTTAAAATAATTTTGACCTAATAACCTAAAACATTTTAGTTCACTTAATTAGAATCACACAGCAGTTAAATATAATTCAAAAAGAAAAATGTAACATTTTACTTTCATTACCTTCAAGGAATACTTTAAATAATATATTACTTCAAAATAAAATGTAATACTGAGCAATAATTACCTCCATATCCTTAATTTCAACAGTTATTGTATCAATTTCTCTAAGCATGCTCATTAAATGGCTGAGATTCGTTAATGTTGCCCGATGTTTCTTCAGTAATTCTAAAAGGTATGCCCATCTCTGCATAATTTCTTGTTCTCTGAAAATGAGTGTTTTTGAGAATATTAGTCTTAATCAAAATAAAAAACTCCTGAAAAAATTAATTTTGGCAATTATTTGAATAAAAAGAATAAAGAAACTAATACAGTGTTGTTAAAAATGCATAAGCAACTTATAAAAATGTAATAAAAAATATTAATACAAAAAAAATTATGATGTTCTTATGAAAAGTTAATCATCAATTTTAAAATTTGCTTACAAAAAACATATTTATTAACTTTTCTAAAATTAAATAAAATGATTCACTGAATATATATTATATTCAAAATAATGAGTTACACAATTACTTTCGCAATAGACAGGAAAACACATTACAAGGCTTACAAGATATTTTGAGATAAACCAAATATGGAATTTCCCACATATTTTAAAATAAATACATTGATTTTAATAAATCAACTAACAGCAAATTTTTATTTATGCATACAAATATATTTCCTTGAATGAAGATTTTCACAATATAGCTCAAGCTTATAAAAATAAGCAAATAAACAATCAATACTTGATAAAAATGATAATTAGTACAAATGTTTCAGAATGTTTTTAATGCAGGTGGCTTGTCCCTGTACAACTATTTTAAACTGGAAACAATTAATCATTAATTAAATTAAATTGATTCAATTAAAAAACTACAATTTAATTAATTCCATAAGAGATTAACTTTTTATTTTACTCACCTTACTTTGATTCTTTCTTTGCTATGGTAATTTTCTGAAACAAGTTCATCAGCCATAGTAGTTAAATTTTTAAATCTCTCTTCCTATACAGAAAAAAAAAATTAACAAATTATTCATATTCATTTTCTATATCATTCAGTTAAAATAAATATTATATACAATACCCTTGCTAGAATATCAGCACTAATTGCTTCATGCTTTTTTACTGTTGCTTCTACTTGAGACAGATTACTACCATAGCGAGGATCAGATAAAACTTGAATCATTTCTTTCAAGTATCCTTCTCGAACAACACTCTAATAATATTACATCAATTTTAAAACCATTCTTTTATTTAAAAATATGCAATATAAATAATATTAGATTAATATCAAAATAAATTTGCCAAAATAAAAGCATTATTGATATAAATTTCTTATATACTTACTTAAAGTAAAATGACATGAAATATCAAAAAATGTATCAATAAACAAGAGTAAATAATAAGACTAAATTGTAAATTGTTGTAAATTGAATGGAAGAAATAAACAAATAAATTTTAAATGTTTTGAGTTAAAATAGCAATAAATTCAATCTAAAGTTGTTCATTTACAGATGGATTTGATATAAATCATACTTAAGTTTCTATACGTTTAATGATAAAATAGTTTATCAGAAAATATTATTATTAATAAAATGCTTATAAATGACCCCCTACAAATTAATAAATTGTTTTTAAGAAAATGCTGTTGTTAATAAAGTTTCATGCATATTATAATCATTAATCTTTAAAAAAATATCTATATTGTATGCTTTCCATTTGGTAAGTAAAGTTTTTTGATTATGATGGAATTAATGAAAAATAATATAGACTATAAGTTAAAATAACAATACTTAATTTATATAGACATTATTTAACTTTTGCAAAACCTAATCGAATCAATTCTAATATACAGATGTCATCAATGTGAGCTTTACTTTGTAACTTTGATAGCTGCCTTGGATATGAATATTTGTTTGGAATTCATTTCAAATCATAGGCTCTGAATGAATGAGACTTTGTGTAAAACATAACCATATAATGGTGAACCACCAACCTTAATATGAGCAATAAGTATTTTGTAAGTTAAAAGTTCCTAACTTAAAAAAATTATTCGCAAGTAGTTTAGTTAGATAAGATATGCACTTATATTAAAATTTAGTCACAATAAAATAAACTAAAATATTTTTATTAAGTAATTCTTATTACTAGTATCAAAATATAATTGTTTACTTTAAAATGATGAATTAAATTAACTATAAAAATTGATTCTCAGAAAATATTTTCCTTTTAGATTGTTAAAAGAAAAAACAAAAATAATTTATTTAAGATTCTTAAACTTACTTTGCGCTCAAATCGGTAAGCAAGATTTTCCAACTTTTCTTGTCTCAACAACTCTTCCCTTAATGCAACTTCCCGTCTGTGCTCTGCTTTTTCTAGTTCATCCCAAGCTCTTTCAATATCATGAACTAATTGTCCTTCTGGTGGGATATACAGAGGCTGACCAAGAGCTTTCATTTTTGTTTGGATAGAGAATAGCAAAGCTTCAATTTCACTCCTTTCTTTGTATCTAAAAAAAGGATTTTTTTTTAATAAAACAATTGAACTATACAATTTTTAATATGTATACATATATGATAAGCTTGATATCTCAAAGCATTGCAATCAAAAAACATTAAGAATAATCAAAATTAAAAAAAAAAAAATCTGGATTTCATAAAAATTCTGGATTTATATTTGTAATAATAATCCTGATTTAATAATAATCAAAGTACTTAAAAAACTGAAATTTTAATAAATTTTTATTAATACACTGGTTATGGACTCTCTCACTTTTACAAAAATATTTACTTATAAATTTTTTCTTCAGCTAAGGTAAATTACAAATATCATTTAAATAGACCATTTAGATGACATTATTTACAATGAAAAATTTTTTCAAAAATTTCACGGAGAATAATAAAGCTAGTTTGTTTATTTTTTCAATAAAGTGTACAGTTAAAAAATAGATATTAAATTATTATTAAAATCAACTCAAAGTAATTAATTTAATTACAGATCCTTTAAAAAGAATATTGTTAAAACAATGTCATTCCATTGAATAAATATATTATAAACAAAACATACTTGGGTGGTTTTTCAATTGTTCTGTATTCTTTAAAAACCATCAATTCTTTCTGAATTCCTTCAAGAGAGTTAGGAAAATTTCGATTGTCTAATTCCTTCACTTTCATCTTAATCCAATGCAAGAGATTGCTGGTGAAAAGCTCATAGTTATTCTTTAATTTATCAGCTTCCATCATCTGACTAACAATCTGGAAAATAAATGCATTACTATAACTATTTGAAAAAAACTGTACATAACAATAATTCATTATAAATTGAAAAAAATATAAGGAAATGAAACCATATTTACATACAAGAATAAACAATGATACTTTAAATACAACATACAAGTAAATATTCTCTAGCATGTATAAGAAATTTCTTGCTAATAATAGTTAAATAAAATTTTTATAATATTATATAAAAAGTGCAATGAACATTTCAGCAATATTCATTTTGTATTTATTTCTTACAATTTATTTTAATCTTTATATAAAATAATTAATTTGCTTTTAAACAAAATGTAGAAGACAATGTAAAAATAAAACGGCTAAAATAAATGGTATTAAAAAAATAAACTTAACAAAAACTATATATAAAACAAATAACAAAAAATATTAATTTTAAAAATTGAAGTATACATCTGTATGTATTAACCATTAAACAAACAATTCATGAAGTCAATGAGATTTAAATTCTTAATGGTTTAATTCCAATTCTAAAAATTTAAATGAAATGTAATATTAGTAGTGTAACACAACAGGGATCCTGATAAGTGTTTATAAAACTATAGTCAAATGCATACTATAAGTTTATTTTTTAAAAAAATGAAATCATCTTAATTCACAATGTTTATTTATGGAGAGAAATCTTTGATTTCAGAGAAGATTAATGTTTACAGTTAATATAAAATTAAGAAAATAAATATATCTTACATTAGCAATACGTTTTCCCCCTTTCATTTCACTTTTCATCCTAGCGAATGTATGGTAATAGGAAGCAACATAAGTTATCACAGACTTTTCGTCAGGTTTGCTAGTGTCAACATCTATAATGACAGACAAAATTTATTTAAACAATTATAGAATTTTATTTCTATAATTATTTATGCGATTTTAGTTCTATTCTAAAACTTAAAGATAAAATTTTTAAAAATTAATTAAAACTACACTTTACTTTATATTAATGAAATAAATAATTACTAATTTATATTTAGATCAATTATTCTAAGAGCTTTTAATTTTCTGCCACAGATTTAAAAAAACACTGATACTTGAAAAAATGTAAATGAAGGTATTAAATTTCTAAGTTAAAATTAATTTTTTAGGCTTTTTTTCTTGGAGAAAACTTTTAGAAAGTATAGAAATCACATTTTCTAAGAAAAGCTGCAAAAATATAAAAACAATTTAGCCATGCAAACTTTAAACGTTTCTTTCTTCCCCCCCCCCAGAAAGAAAAAGAAACATTTATAAGTTTGCATGGTCAAAATATTATATAAAAATATATCAAAATTATATGACAGACAAAATAAGGCTATTAAAGAATAATAATCACACTAAAATAGGGAGAAATTGAAAAAATTTAATCTTAAAGTTTCAAAATGAAGCTAAAATCACATAATGAAAATTATAAACAAATTTATAAATATTTATATAATAATTCTCACTTTTCTACAGCTAAAAATTTTAAATAAATATATCTTCTATATAGGTGAATTATAAATTCTTTCCATACTGCATAATATAATTCGGAAAAATCAATATTATACCTTCTGCATCCAAAAGACGAGGAATTCCTAACTCTCTCTGTGCAACATCGAAAGCATTATTTAGGTTCTGGATATGGTTATTATTGTGAAGGGCATGAAAATTAATGAGATCTGGGCGATGAGAATGAATAAGAGCATTAAAACCAAGTCCACTTCTCCAACTAACATGAAAATCTTGAATATTTACTCCAGCATACCTGAAATGAGCAATATTGTACAATATTACACAGTTAAAATTTCATCATGTAATTGCAGACCAGAAATTTTTATATAAAATTAAGAATAATATAAAATTATAAAGACTAATTAATCAAAGGACAGCAATTTAAATAGAAGCAAAAAATTAAAATTTATTTATAATTTTTATATTTGTGTTTAAAAATATTAAACACATATTTCTTGGAGCTAGGAAACATTTTTCACAAGATATATACATCAAACATATTTCCAAGGGAAAGTAAAATTGCTTACTGTTGACTACTTGTATTTCCCAAAAGAATAAACAATATTTTTATAAAAGACAGGATTAACTAACCACCCAGAAATGAAATTGGAAAATATGGTATGTTTTGCATAAACTTGTAAATAAATGGAACTTCAAAATTAAGTAGTTTGATAACAATTAGATAAGGAGATTTTGGACAGGCTTAGTTGAATTGCGATATCTCCAAGAAAATAATAAAATCTTAATAGTATAAATCTTAAAAATATAAATCTTAAAACTTAGAAATAAATCAAAATGGTAAAAAAAGAGCTTGTGTCAAAAATCAATGATTTTTTCCCACACAAAGAAGTTGAAATATTAAACTATTCATGTGATAAATGTATTCATTGCAGAAGAATTCTGAAGCAGAATTACTATTGCAGAGAGTGAAAGTGATTGAAACTAGAAAATGGTGGTTCTAGAATGGAACAAAAGGTATTTGAAAAGACTTAAAAAATAAAATTGTGCTTACCTCATATTCTTAGAAATATTTAAATGGAACAATATGTATTTCTTTGCAGTAGTTATTGATGAAAGAAATTATTCGCAAAGTAAACGTTACTGAGTTGGGTAATGATAAAGGAACTAACAATTCATGGATGCTGCAACAAGAAGGGAGAGAATCCTATTTTTAAGTATAATTTTATGAGCTAAACCTTACTTTAATTAAATCTCCCAAGCTGGATAATATCAACATCCAGATGATTTTTACGTTTAATGATATGGATAATCTAAGACTATGAGAAATCTTTAACATCTTGGAAGCTTAAAAGGTTTTCCCCCAACTGGAAAAAACCCTTTCTACAAGGAAACCTAACAAAAAGATAAGTTCTCCTGAAAGTTGTATCCTGTATCTCCTGAGGCCTATCATTCTAGCAAATATTTCTTATAGCTTTATGGAGAAACTTGTAATGAAGAGACTTATTTTTTATCTCAATTTTAATTACCTTTTCTCAATAGAACATATGGTTTTAGAAAGGGACACTAGGAATCAAACTTTATGCTTTGGATAGAGTTCAAGACTCTCAGAATTTTAAAACATTATACAATTGCTGTTTTCCTTGTCTTGACTAAGGGTTTTGATAGAATTTGGAAAAATTAATCAAGCAGTAAGTTTTTCAACACCTTTGGTATAAAAGACAAAATTCTTACTTCTTCATGACAGATCACAGTACAATTTAGAGATTCTGTCTAATACTTTTAAGTCGTACCAGTATGTTCTGAAATGCTTGGGTATGTGTGTGGTCTTTTAACATTTCCCTTTTTCTACATTTATTGCAGACATTGAAAAGGTTATTTCAAGAAGATGTGAGGTTGCACCATTTGTCAGTGATATTGTCTTGTGGAACTCCATCTCTAATATTAGTCAAAATGAATCATATTAAATATACCCTCTTTGAGGTCATCAGATTTTTCTGAAAATTATAGCAATAACTAGCTTTTTCCTAACTAACCAACGATTAGACACTTATTAACTTAAAATTGCATAACAGATGGCAAATTACTACCTAACGGAAAAAATCTTAATTATCTAGGTTATATTTTGGACCCTGAAATCCTGAGTAAAAAGCCTATAGACTATATGACAAATAAATACAGAAAGAGATTAAACTTTCTGCAATATATAACAGAAGCTGAGACAAAATAACTATCTGAAAACTATTTAACCGTAACTCTGTGCAGGCCTCTCTTGATTACATATCGATGTATGAAGAGTTAGACACTATTAACTTATTTAGAAACCCTCTTCTTGTTTATGATTTTTTTGAAGATCCATGGGCTTATAAACTTGGTCAAGCCAGCATTGAGATCATGAGGAATATGACAAGAATAGTTATTATACTCTAAATGAGTGTAGCTCTCTTCATTTATACTTTTGATTTCAAAGTATTAAAACAATATTCTTTTTTCATTTGTTAGTTCTATGAAATTTAATTCAAAATAACACAATAAAACTTTGATTATAACATTTGATTCGATTCCTTTAAGTGATATTTTCTCAAACCGTTGATCCTCTATTCGTAGAAAGTTAGCAAATGTATTTCTTCTTCTAATCTATACTTTAGGAACACATATTAAAAAAAAATTAGGCGGTAATTAAGCAAAAGATCATACTTGCACCTGTATTAATTTCTATTAATCAAAATGCTAATGACAATAATAAAGACAATTTATAATAACACACATACGGGAGATGAGTTATAATAATAAAATATTTTCCCAATGAAGCAACTCAATAAATTGCATTAAAGGTTATTTTTTAATTAGATATGGAAAAACTTTTTCCTTCTTAAGTAAGAAATTTCCAGATTTCAAGAGATAATCATGATGCTATTAAAAGTACATTCTATTCACACATCATATAAGTGAAAAAATGAATACAGAGTGTTCATAACTAAAAAAAATTAGTACACATGAAAAATTGAGAAAAATTTAAAAGTTGCTTATATAGCTTTAGGTACAAATAAATGAATTAATCTATAGAAACTTAATTTGGAATGTAAATATCTGTAAGCAATATTTTCTTATAAACTCATTTTTCCAAAATTCAACAAAATTTTTATTTCTTGTCTATTTATCTTCTAATGAAAAAAGCATAACAGCAATATTATACATAGTTCAAATTACTTAGTTTTATACATATATTATACAAGTAAGTAATTAGAAAAATTAATTTATTACAATCACACACACAATATTAAAAAAAATCCAGAATCCTTTTATTTAACAATTATTGAGACCCATTTTACATGAAACTACTAGAGAAACATGAAACTATATGCAAAAAATAAATGTTTTTCATCAAAATGAAGTTAATTTTCTTTAAAGAAATTGAGATACATAAGTATGTTTATATTTTAAAGCATATGAGTACCAAGAAAGTACTCATAATATTAATCTCATACATATGATACTTTATTGAAATTTTTTAAATGACATAAGTTTTCTCGCATAAATTCACTGGTTATTTACTAGTTTAAATCTTTTTAAATGTTCATTAAATTGGTTTCCATCTTTCTAGTAAGTATTTCATGCAATTGTGGATAATTTGTATCAGAATGATACTGAGATCTTCACTGAGATCATTCTTGATTCCCGCATCCCTTCATCATGAAATTAACAATTATTATGTATGTCACATTGATATTATAGATGTTTCAGAATCAAAAATATTTTCTTTACTATTTCATTTTGTAATTGTATTTGCTGTTATGGTAAAATAACTTCTTACAATTTAAATTTAGAAATATCTGGCAACAATAGCAAAAGTTCCTTAATATCATAAGTGCTAGTATAATAAGTAAGTATAATCTATTTTAAATAATTACCCAGCTGTTTTCCTTTGGCACCATAATAATAATGCATCTTTTGCAGATTTCTTTTCACTACTTTCATCATCTTCATTCTAAAATAAAATAATAAATTAAAATAACTGAATATTTCTGAGATATTGATATACAACATATTTTTTAAAAATATTTAACTATGCCAGGAAAAAAATGGACTAACAAAAAAAAAAAAAAAAATTAACACAAATCTAAAAAGAAAAAAGTAGCTAAATGTACTAGTCTAGAGAAGGTTTAAATTTATAAAATAATTCATAAATCAATATAATTTTTAAAACTTGTATTTTTTTCACAATATTAGCTTAATTTATGCTAATAGCAGTACTTTTTAAAATAAAGTAAATAGAGATAACTAAAAAATAAGAAATAAAAATAAAAGTACTTTAAACTTACAACATCAATTTCAATTTCTTGAATTTGAAATCTTAAGATGATTGTCCATATCAAGCCTAAAATCAATCTGGGGTTCCCATCAACAATATCTTCAGCACCTATACTTTCTAATCTCACCTACGGAAAGAACACAAATTATTAATTAGAAAGTTGATCTGATACCAAATAATTAATTACATCAACTTCAATAAAATTTTATAAAATAAGATTAGGAAGTTCTTGAGCTAAGAACATTTTTTTTTTCAAAATATATTAAAAGATAACTCACAAAACAATTGCCAGAATCTAAGACAGAAAATTCTTAAAAAATAATACGATCCAATTTTTAAAAATAAGAAAATGAAACTCCTTACATGTCACTATATATATAAAAAAAAAATAAACTTTTAAAAAACACCAAATATTGAAGATTTACACAAAATAGAACCAAACACAATCCCTGATGTATCACTATCATTAATAACTGAATATAAATTAGAATAAACAGAAAGAAAAAGCATGAACTTGAGTGCAGCAATGACAAACTTGGAAAAAAAAAAAAAAAAAAAAAAAAAAAGATATTTATCTTAAATCTGTTTCTATGTTAAAATCCTTAAAATTTATAATCTGACCTTATACTCTTTTAGTTTTACCACAATACTTTAAATCAATTTATATAAATGTTTCATTTTTATTACTTAGGTAAATTTTAAGCGTGAAAAGAGATATCTTTATGAAAGTAAATAAAATGATAAATTTAATACTCCACTATAAAATTATTTTCTAAAAACTGAAAGTACTTCTAAAAAATTGAAAAAGCAAACATTTGAAAGAAATTATTTTAATTATTAAAATTATATTTTAAAAATGTTTACAACAAATTAGACTTTACTGTGTTATATTATTTCAATAACTGTTTTCTGATAGCTAAACACTAATTTGATAATCATTGAAAATAATTTTCTTAACAGTAAATTTTAAAAAAATATATTTACTGCTTTCTGCAGATTAATGCATTGATAAGTCAACATGCAGTTTAATCCATAAAATTTTAAATTGAGAAGTAACAGTAAGTGCAACATGCAAACATAAAAATTTAATGAAATGTTTTATTTGCTCGCTTGACTATTTTATTTATGTGATAATCCAGCTTATGTGTTGCTTGAATCCTCAGAGTTGGTATCATTTCTTGTACACATTGAATTACTTTTAGTTGTAAGCATTTGTCTTGCAATAAATTTATGTGTTTTGAAATATTTTACCTCAACAACTCAAAATTAAGATTTCTTGCTTTAATCCATTAAATTTCAATGATAAAATTCACTTCAATGAATGATAAAAAAAAATTTTATAACATAAAAACTATTGTACAAAACTTTGAAAATTGTCAATATTATCAATTCTATTGATTTTGTTCTAAAAAAGTGAATAAAGAATATTTTATCATTTATCTATTTTGATAATCATATATATTTGTACTCATGTATTTTCAATGTCTTTGCTATACTGCTACTTAAAATGTTTTCCTGTTGAGGTCACTGTGGCTTAGAGGTGAGGAGGACACAGTATCTCCTGGGAAGATCCAGTACACCAGTCCACAGATGTGTTCAAGATCAAAGATAATGAATCAGTAAATATAAGAACAGCAAGAAGGAGCAACGTCAATTAAGACACTTTCCTGCCATGATCACTGTGGCTTAGTGGTTGTAGTAGTGGACTTTCATCGAGTAAGCCTAGCTTCGAATCCCATATAAGCATGTGGAAATTTTTTAGTTTAATTTCACATGTATTTATGTTCCAGAAAATTCTTTGATTTATTGGAAAGATGTTCCAGAACATTCTGTTATTGTATAAAAGAGCAAGTAGCTCAAAATGTAATTCAATTGTTCTTACCTTTGTGAAAAATATTGAAAGTTAAATAAAAAGCTTTGCGCACTACAAGTTTCCCAATTATTCTACACGATAATATAGCTAAAATAAAAATATATGAGAAAACTCATTTTGTGAATATACTAAAATATCTTCCTTATAATAGGATTAATTTAAACTCATCAGCTTTGCTGCGAGCAACTATTTTTTTCCAAATTCAAATATACTAAAATATTTAAAGGCTTCAAAAATAGAAATTTGATGAAAAGTCAAAAACATATATAATCCTCATTAGATTTAAAATAGTTAGATTAATGAGTGTAGTGATTAAAAAATTAGGAAGATCAGACTTTTAATTGAAATTGATCATATTTTTCAATCAGTTCAGACATAGGAGAAACGCTATTTCATGAAAATTAATGCTAACTATAAACATGGCTATTTTATAAAAATAACCATCATATAAAATTATTAAAAAAAAATTTAATTGTACATTCATATGATAATATATAACAAAATTAAAAACTTACTTTGGTGTGAAGAAAAGCTAGACTTTTATTTACATTTTCAATTTTGTGAACTCTCATTTTTCCATGATTTGGTTTTCCAAGCTTTTCCCCAGAGATTATTTCTAAGAGTTTGAGGAGTTTTTTACCATCTGCTAAATCTGTAAACAGGTCTTCAACTTCCATCCTTGCCTGAAATATAACATTAATATTAAGGATATAAATTTTAATTTATGAATCTTAAAAATAACACTTATCATAAAAAGTTACATTTCATAATTGAATAATAATTATTGGAAAAATAAATAATAAGTGTATGAGAAAAGTTAAGCTTTACATCATATTGAAATTAATCAAAAAGTAAAATTTAATATCATTTAATTAATGTTCTTAATTATATTTAATTAATACATTAATATACATATACATTTCCAAAAATTAAAGATTAATTAATATATATATATATATATATATATACACACAAAGTATATATGAATTTTTCAAGTTATATTAGTTACATGCTTACAAAATTACAATGAAACTACTTATATATGTAAAGAAACCTATCTAAAAAACTTGCACAAAAAATTGAGAATCAAAATGATATTTTAAACATGGTATTTTAGAATGAAATATAAAACTTATTGAAAGAGAAAAAAAAAAGCATTTCATTTTTAATTCCTGGGATAAGAGGAAAAAAGAATAAGTTATGATCATTTTGAAGGCCAAATTCCTTTCATTTTGGTGTATAAGAGAATATTTTTAAGGTTCACAACTTTTCAACTTTTAGCAATGGCCAAACTATTTAATTAATTGAAACAAAAATGAGCATTTCTATTTTGATGAAATTAATTATATATGTTTTGAATAGAATTATATATCATTTTAAAACAAAACATATTAGTTTCTGTTTAATTATTAATTTTTGGTAATTAATTAGTTTCGAAGATAGGCATGTGTGTGGCAATACTATTCAATAATATCATTTAATAAGTGCTTGAAATTGTCAGTAACTTTTAATAAATAAATAATTGGTATATTATACATGGTCAGAATTTAATTTCATTATTCAATAGTGTAAAATTTCAGTTCCTTTTTAAGTTTTCAAGAAAAATAAATATTTTACTATTATGTGTGCTTATAGCATTATCTGTTGTGACACTCTTTTTTAACTCTTGCAAAATTCCAATTTAATGTTTGAAACTACCATTAATCATTCCATTACAAAGAGGAAAATGTTGATTTTTACTAAAGTGATACATTATATAGATTAGAGATTACAGAAGAAATGAGCAGATTAATTTTAGTAATCGATTTTCCCATTTGATTAATACATAACAAAGGGTGTTTAAAAAACTTCAAATAAGGAACAAAAAATATTATTTTAAAAGAAAAACATAACTGACAGGAAAATTTAGAATGAAATGATAAAACCAGTTCTCCAATTAAGAAATCCATGCTAAACAAGTACTTAAAAATAAAATATTTGGTATATTGATGTTATATAAATATACTTTTTCATAGTATAAGGAAAGTTATATTTTGTACTCAATAGAGTTAATATATGTTTCAGTAAAACAGATAATTACAAAATAATCTGAATCAATATATACATTTTACAAATTAACGAATATCAAACAATTGATTTTCTATTAAATTATTTTCCTCTTACTTATTTTTTTAAGATGAGATAGTAACAGGTGTATATGCACATTGGTCTTCAAAAACAATTAGTATATCAATAAAAAACTGAATGAAAATATTAAAATAAAATAAAAGTGTTTATTAATACACAACTTTATAAATGAACTGATATTAATTTTCCTTAAAAATTACATTGAATATTAATTTTAATGATTTTAAATTATTAGTAATACAAATTCTTTACATAGCATTGTACTTTTATTAGTAGAAAATATGTATGAAGTGATTAGCTTCACAACTTAAAAACATGCAGAAATATAAATAAATAATTTTAACAAAATTCAAAAGACATGTTACACAGGAAATTTGTTAAAATCTTAGTATAAAATCATAAACAGGTTTGATAATGGAAACTTTATGCATTTACTTTTTGTAAAAAGGAATTCATCCATTTGGTAAAAGTCTTTTTCTGTATGTGAAGGCGTTCTTCTTGAAGAGCCTTAATACGGCCAGTTTCAAATTTAATGGCATCTTCCCGCTGTGACATCGCTTTTAAAAACTCCTTGCTTCACATACCCTGTAGACAAAGAGAAAAAATTAAAATGATTTATACAGTTAACACAGTATTTTAAAAAGAAAATAAATGATCAAGTCATTTAAAAAAGAATTTTTCTACATAGAAATCATTAAATATAGATTACAATAGCTGGAATGAATCCATAGTATATATATATATATATATATATATATATATATATATATATATATATATATATATATATA
>JAPDSC010101402.1:132327-177796 GCA_026290005.1 Latrodectus geometricus | reverse complement strand
TAAGAAATAAATCGAAAATTCACATAAAAAAAATTTATTTTTAATTAAAATGGTTGATTTTGTACATTGATCTGAAATTCAAGTTGTATAGGAACAACAATAAGAACATATTATAACTTTCTTATTGCATAAGCGAGAAATGAAACATAGAAATAATCTCACATTACATTTCAACTACTACTATCAACAACACTTGGATGTTTACAGTTTGTTTCGAACAAATTTACTTCGTAGGCGGCGTTAATACCTGACACTACCTAACACTGCACCAAGTTGCTCCACCTAATGAAGAGCCATGAAATTCCACTGGCACATAAAATGCAAATGGGAGGGAGATGGAGCAAACGAAAAGAGAATAAGCGGAAGTTGTTCTTCAAGGTGAGCGGAAGACAATGCAGGCAGGTTTCATGTCTTATCCCAGCGGATGCCGAAATTGCAGTAATTCCGCATACCGCCCCAGCACGCCAATTCATTCATAGCGTCGACCATCGAAAAGAAAAAAATATCAATGGCGTTTTCTGTTGGATGGTGATTTTCCAGGATTATAATTTATTGTCTTATATTTGTACACATACTTACTGTAATGCAATGTTTTCATTATATCATATCTAGAAGCGGCATTTAAATATTATAAATGGTCGACTTATCGACCAGTTTCGAAAAAATAATGCGTCGCAAAATGTTGAGGCTTAAAAACAAAAATTCTTTCCCTCGTTGTATGTATACTAGATTAATTAACAGGTAACGAATTTTTAACTTTTTTTTATGTGGGGAAAAAAAAACAGAAATTTTCTCCATTGAATAGAAACTATTTTTAATTTACATTCCAATATTACAGAGACATATAATTGTAGAAAACAAATTTATAATTTTAAAAATTGCATTCAGTAAAAATAATAATAAACGTGACCATATGAATGATCTTAGACGCTGCACTCCCTTGATTCTAAATAACATTTGGCAACTTTTTTTTTTTTTTTTTTTTTTTTTTGCGGAAAATGTCAACAGGAAAGTATTTAAGTAAATAAAGATATGTAACTTTCGTTATTTGAAATCAAGAAAAAGTATGTGATAGAACAAAATTTCTGTGTGTAAAATAAAAGCGTATCATAAAACATTAACATAATTTCCTTGTAATCGAAACATTGTAAACGAGAAATTAAAGTAATGAAATGTACAATGAAAAAAGTTAATATTTTAAAGAACATTATAGCACTTAAATAATAAAGAAAAATAGTTATTTTTTTACGCAATATTGTAAACATATTTCATTTATTTAATGCATTAAAACGTATTAATTTTTTATATATGCGTATTAAAATCAAGATAAAAAAATGAAATTAACGAATAGAAAATTTTTTAAAGTATAAATATCCTGCAAATTGTAATAAAAATATGATTTAACACTATTTCCAGAAACAAAAAGTTTTTGTCATGATATATTTCAATAAATTCAAACTTTACACAAAACAGTTAAAACGTTTAAATTTAACTTTTAATTATGTTTTAATGCGTATTGAGATAACATGTATTGAGATAAATATTAATTAAAGAATCTCATTATTAAGCAACTTATGATTTCATTTTTTTATCTCATTCTTTATGTTTAAAACTAGTATTTTTATAAAGATATATATTAACCTCTTTAGTTTTTTTATTAAAAATAATTTAAGTGAGTAGTATTTTATTAATTTTGAGTAATAATTACACAATGTAAAAAACAAAAAGAAATTTTAATAAGGGTTATCAGTACCTTTCAATTTTGCTCACTTATTACATGACTGACAAGATTACATTACTCAAGATTTTTAAGGATTCTTGATTGAAATTTTTTGTGAAAAGTTAAACTCGGCTTTTAAATGGCTACTTAAGCACTAACAATAACTCGTAAAATTACTTTACTAAATAAAATGTTTTATTCCTACTGGTAACTTAATCAAAACATATTTCGAAATATATTCCATTCAAAATAAATTATACAATATTTCAGTAACCATTCCATTCCTTTTATTAAATAGCTAAAAGCCGAAATGCTAAATAACAATGCAAATGACATGAGCCATACGTTAATCATTAACAATAAATAATTTCTGTTATTCCTTTATTTATTCTAGTAAAGAGCAAGTTTTTTTAAATTTTATTTTTTCATATCACGTCTCACTGAAAATATACTAAAGTAATTGCGCTTATTTTTCATGTGACCAGTATAAAGTATATTTAAAATAACATTTTTGATTGCAAGTCAGCAGATTTTATTCAATTCGCTGTTAATAATCACTTTAACTTTGAAGAACAATGCTTTGGAAGAAGAACAATACCTTAAGAACAAAGAAAGAAAACGTACGTGAGGACACGTTTTACGGCCGAAATATGAACACAGCACAATGTATTCGTTAGATTTAATATTTATTAGCCTTTAACTCTTAAATGCTCATTATATTTTAAAAACATCCTAGTTATATAGTTCAATGTATTTAATAGTAATTTCGAATAAATTCAAGATAATTTCGAAATCTAGAATTAATTTGTTTTTTGCAACAGCATAGCAGTTGGGCAATTTTTGCCAAAGAATTGTCATAAAAGGAAATAAGTAGCTTCATTTCATACAGTCAAAGAACTTGATAAAGAGCATGAAATCGTAAGCAACATCATTAATAAATAGCTTCATTTGCATTAAAATTTTAACTAAAAGTATATGAAAGTAGTTCAAACTTGGCAGTAATCTTGGCACCATCGTTTTAATAATGAAGGCCTCGGTAATTTATGACGATAAATTCAGTTCTGAAGTTTTGATAACAGAAATCATGAAAATTAGAAAATGAAAATAATTCAATAGTCATGAAGTGATTGGACAGATTTTAGCTCCACGGGTATAGTACAAAATAAAGAACTAGTGAAAGAATGTAAATTTTTCATTAATAGAGAAATTAGGGCACACGGGCCCAAATTGCAGTTTGTATCAGACATGGATATGATAAATGAATATCATGCACAATACATTTCTTCTGAAGCAGTTTTGAGTTCTGGTAATGTACGTGGAAGGGAAAACTTAACACGGACTTTGTTGTCGAGAAAAGCCTCTAAAAATTACATCATGCTAGAGGTAACTTTGTGAGATATTTCACTTCATTAGTATGTTCATCTAATAATGTTAGAACACAATGAACCATGCGTTGCCATCTTGAAATACAGGACATTTTCCAAGATTCAAAATATGAGCATAGGATGTAAATGGTCTGCGAGAATAGTACAATTATGTTCCTCCTGAACTTCTCCTTCGGGACTGAATGCTCCTAAGCCAGGTCAAAATATCATTCCTCATATCTTCACAGAATCCTCCATGTTTCACGATAGGTCCCTATCGTCAGTCAATCCGAAATGCCTTTGCTAGTTTTCTACAGATGAACATACATCAGGCAATCTGAAGTAATGTAAATGATGACCTTTTCCTGTTGATATTGTATCAAGTTTTGGTGGTATTGGTATAGGTCTCATTCTCCTAATAGGATTCTGCGGAGATTTGAATTGCTTTTAAATGAATACTGTGGTATGAATGTTGACAACATGCAGATCCTGTTGAATAATTTTGGTAGATATGGAGATAAGTTTCATCTCAAAGATTATCGGCGTAAGGCAGTCCAGTCTTATATTTTAGGGTGATTATGATTTTTAACGTTTGTCTACCACAATCGGTTGACTTCGACTTTTTCCCACTTCTGCAACGAAGAAGAAACTTTTTACTATTTCCTATAGGTTCTCAAACCCCTTGATACAATAGCCTTATAATGTTAGATTTATAAGTTTTGTTCAAGACACAGGAAATCCAGACAAATGAGTTGCACAAAACATTCTTTTTTGCTTGCTGGGCGGGTTGCGAATAATGAGACGGCGCTCTAATGGGAGAATAATTTCTTCATATAAGAAAATACTCGGCTGAAACTTTTCTTTCGCTGCCACAACATAGTAGACTGTTGCGACACGTAACGAAGTTGTATAGGAAACTCAAAATACAATTCATTTTGAAATAAATATCACTGTTAATTTGCTCCCAATATCTTAGATAATTTAAAATATTTTGGGGATTTAAAACATCCACAAAAAGCATAATTAAAGATAATACAATTTCGAATCAATCAAACCGAAATTTTAGCTGACCTTGCCTAGTTGCGAAGTGCCTATGTCCGCAGGACCCTTACCTTCTTCTGGATCTTTGAAAGATGTGGGAAGTTATAACTGCTGTGAACTGAAATATTATTGATTATTCTTAAGTAATGTGGTTAAGTAAATTTACTTACAAAGTTAAAATCTAGAAAAATTATACTTTATTAGTTGATTATCCATTTTAATTTTTAAAGAACTATTGAATTTAAATATAAGTCAAATTAAAATTTGGTTTTTTATGCTTTGCATAAAAGATAAGGGGCTTGAAAGTATGAAGTAAGCTTAAATAGTTTATCCTTAGGAGACTATTAATTAAAGCTCAACGAAAAGCTCTCGAATAGGAATAACGTTGAAAATGGCTTTTATATCTCTGACATAAGTATCAGTAGATCTAGGAATTCACTTCCAGAAGAAAGATTAGCGGGAGAGGAATTTGATTTACATATAAGAGTGGAGGAGATCTGGTAGCTTGTGCGTATGACACTCCAGGTCGAATGTAGCTGGGCATGGTTTGATTTTTTATGGTAATTTTTGGTTTTGAGAATGCATCGGCATACCCTGTAATTCGCTGGATGAGTTCCTGAACAGTTGCAACACTTGGGCTGCTCAACTCTTTCTACCGGACTTTGGCGTGTGTTATGAGAACCCACGCATGTGACACATCGTGTGGCACCATATGACACATTTACGATATGTGATTGAATTTCTGGCAGTTGTGGCACTGCATCGCCGATTTGGGTCCTTTGTAGAGCTCAACACTAATGTCGGAGGTACAACATAATTTTGAAATTTTTATAGACTGTGGCGCCATCTGTTGATGCAATTAAATTAATAAGAAAGATCGGCATTGGTTTGGCGGTCTTTGGGTGAGTCATTCTTGTGATTCTAATAGGCTGATAGCCTAAATTAGTTAAGTCTTTGGTAGTTTCCTCACATTTGATTGTGATTGGGAGACACCCGATCATATACTTTTCAGTTTTTGATTCTTTGCTTTTGAGCAAGATATATTCAATTCAACCTAACCTTTAAGATTAACAAACAATTGAAAATCTTAAGAAAATAACTTAACAATAATCTGAAAATCTTAACTTAACAAACTATTGAAAATCGAAAAGAATTTGGCCTTAAATTCTTTTCAATGAACAGAAACAATTTGACGGTAAAAAATTATAATTGATTTTAAAGCGTCAAATGTTTTTAAGTAACTTAACAGATTCTGAGAAACTCGCAAAAAGCTAAACCTTTTCAAAACAGAGTTCCAAATTCAAGTTCATAAATATTCATACCACAGTTTTGTGAAGGTTTTTCCACCCAAAATCGGGAAGTCAAACAAGTGGTCAGTTCACTCACTTTTGGCCTCGGGTTGTTTGACATTTTCTTTTAAAATCTCTCTATTTCCCACATCCGTTAGTAAATTTATTAGGTCAAAAGAGCAGTTTGTTATTTTTTTTTTATATAAAACTTGAGGAAATAAATAAGTTTCATAAAAAAAAATCGTAACAATCCATAACCAGAAATTAATAGCAAAAGTATTTAAATTAATTAAATCGCGATAGAGTGTTTCAATCTCAGTATTTTTAAAGAAATAACAATATTTAATAATACAGTTAGTCAATATGCATGAGATAAATACAAACAAAAATTAAACATTTATGCATTAACATAAATTGAAAAAGCAAAAAATTCGCTAAAATTATTTTCAAACATAAATCATCAATTT
Organism: Latrodectus geometricus; assembly: GCA_026290005.1. Lineage (NCBI taxonomy): Eukaryota > Metazoa > Arthropoda > Arachnida > Araneae > Theridiidae > Latrodectus > Latrodectus geometricus. Next base: position 171,915 of record JAPDSC010101402.1, on the reverse strand, counting down.
CATTTCGTTTAATGAAATAAGTTAGCTAAAATTATAAGCATACAAGCAAAAATTCAAATTTAATATTAAAATTAATGAGGAGATTTTTTTGAACAAATATTAAGAAATACAGGAGAAATGTTTGTATTTTAGCTTCAAAATTTTTTTTTACATAATTCATCATTTAGATACTTACTTAAGTACAATGTACATTGTTTGATAAAAATATACAAATATCAGTAAAAAAGTTTTTTTTTACAAATTTGTTTTTATATATTTTTAGTTTAATAATGACGTTATTACATATAATTAATTGCAATATTTCAATCAGAATGAATTTGTGTGAATTTTCTCTTTAGCGATATAATGATAATAAAAGTAAATATTATGATATTTTAATAAAATTGGATTTTATTGTAATTTTACATTTTAATTTTTATAATCCCGTATCTTGAAGAACCTAAGTAGTCAAGTTTCATTCCTTTGTTAAGTAAATGTACAAAAATGATTTTCGTTTATTGCATATTTTCATTTATATTTAAACAGAAAATTTTAAAATAATTAAACAAAATAAAACAGGTTTTTAAAAAAAAAAATTGAAAATGTACATACAGTGAACACATGCTTTAATCATTATATTTTAATTTACTATTTTTTAGCTAAATCAGAATTAATACATGGAGCTGACTTAAGACTTTCAGATACAGCAAGAGGATTAGGAAATGACTGGCTGCCTCTTGCTTTACCAGAGAAAAGAGAGAGATAAATTCATTAAGAAAATGCGATCCTCCAGATGATACAATACATCAAGTTCTTATAATGTTATGGCACAGGCTCCAGCGAGCTAGGACAACACCTCCTAGGGTGAGCTTAGCTTAGCTCCCAGCCAACACCTCCTACTCTAGGAAGTGTTGGCTAGGAGCGAAGCTAATGGGGTGTTGGTGAATTTCTCTATTCCCTCAAATTTTATTATATTTGAAATTATTTAATTCTTGAATGTAAATTAACAGCAAGCAGGAAGTTATTGTTATTTATAAAACAATTACTTTTTTTTATTTCTTTAAAAAATTCATGTTTTCAATTTTTGTTCATAAACAATTTTAGTAATCATAAACTTTAGATTATGAGGATATAGCCAAAAAGTTCTTTATAAACACACATCTCATTGTAAGCCCACAATCTAGTTCTAACTTATCCAATCATAAAGAACATGACCAATAGACAAACGAATACATATTTTAAACCATCTGATTTCGAATTGCAGTTGAAATAGAACTATTCATTTTCCTATTAAATCTTATTCTCGATAAGGAAACGTCACGGATGCATATAAGATTTTTTCATATTTCGACGATTCTATGTATATCTCCGATAATCAATAAACTTATTCAAAGGATAATAACCCTTTAGATTCAGACAATTCTATTCATAAATGTCACGACTTAACGTTCGACAGAAACTAGACACACGATTTTTTTATTAGAATTACTGTTTTGAATGATATAGCTTTTCCATCAATCCCTCCATTGGCTTATTAATTATTAAACCAGCCATATTTTCAAGAAAAAAAGAGAGCAAAGCTGTTAAAAAAAGTATTTTTCACTGCTTTTCTTCATGGACAATTAGCAGGGGCTTTCCCTTTCGTCCAGCTTCTAAAACAATATTAAATGGAGAGACATAAAACTTTTGCAGTAAAAAATAACATCAAAATCATCATCCATAGCAATTAATACAGAGATCTAAGTAAAACCCATTTTATAAAAGCATTATTATTAATTGGATATTTAATTTTGATTTGTTACCCAACGGTTATTTTTTGAAAGAGAGGATTAATTAAACCGAGACCCACAGTTTAAAGTGGATTCTGAACCACTACAAATATCAATGTCCAAGGTGGGATTCGGACCTTCGAACTGTTAAATCGAAGACAACAGACCGAAATATTCAGCTGCTAACTCGACCAACGAAATTAGAAGAGTAAGATTTTAACAACTATTATGTACATTTCCATTTAATGTTGAAAAACTTAAGTCAACATTTACAAATACTTTTTGCAGTCTCTTTTTTAACATTTTTTAAGACAAAAAAATCATAACAAATATAAGCATTATGCTGCGAAACACTATTATAACATAATTGTTAAATGCATGGGAATGAGTGCATTAATTTGCTAATATAGTAAGCATCATTTTTGGCTATAATATTTTATACACTAAACTGATTATAAAATAATTCTATATACATTAAAAATATCGATATTAAGTCAAATAGAAAATATTCAATTTTCTTGTTCTTAGTTAGGGCATTTAAATATAAATGATAACATTTGAATCATATTAGTGAGGATAAAAAAAAAACTTAAAGAACATCGTTGGATTTCCTTTGATCGGAGATAGTTCTTCCATGTTTATGTGCTACTACTTCAAACATGCTACTTTTACTGAAATCCAAAAAAAAATGACATATCATGCCATTACACAAAATTTCTCTTAATATGTTCAGAAATTTAACTTTCAGATTTATGTAAAAATATGACATCGTTAAGGCAATAAAACCTTTCAAATATTTAATTTTGAGGATATTTTTTTCTGAGAGAGAGAGAGCGCGCGAAAATTTTAAAGTGGATTATTTTTTCCACTATTTTTAAGTTATCATTCGTTATAATTTTCAAAGCATTTGAAAATGGATTTATCCTTCTAATTTAAATAAATGACTTTTTTCATCGTATCAAAATTTAATTTTACCAACACGTTTCGAAAAGAATCCACCACTTTTGTGAGTAAAATTAAACTAGAAAACTATTCCAATTAATGATGTTAAAAAATTTACATAAAAACGAAAACTGCAGTTGAAAGAGAATTACAAAACATTACAAACATCCACATTTCACATTAGAGTTAAATCCATGAGAGATTGGTCTGAAAGGCAGTATTTACCTTTCAGTTCGCATAGCACAAAAAATCTCAATCTTTGAATAAAAATGGGAAGTGACCTTACAAAAATATTTTCCCTGGCCTTTGTCCTCTTTTATCAAAATATATTGGCAAATTATTACAAACTATCATGAAAATGTCCACTTAAACCATTTCTGCGATCTTATCGACAATTTCGATAAAGCATCTTTGACATCAAAAATATCTATGCGTAATCAACGTGACTAAAATTTCACGTGATTAACATTATCGGGACCATTAACACCATTGCCTTTATGAAAAAAAAACAGTAAAATGTTCCCAATTTTCTCTCTCCTAATTCCCAATTTTAACACTCTGTAGACTACAACTGAATGGAAAACAAAAAAACGAAGAATTTTTTTATTACGAAATTTCACTTTTTCAACCAGCATAAATCTATTCGATCGATACTTTACGAGATATAGATATCTACAGTCATCCACCAAAAAAAAAAAAAATAATAATAATAGATTTACTTTTCCCCAACCTATTATTATTAGCATATCGTACATGACTAATTCTGTTCTAAAACATGGCTTGATATTAATATCCAATATTTAAAAAAAATATTAGCTAATTTTCCTCTAATAAGTAAAATATAAAACTGTTTGAATGTGATCGCACACTGATCATGAAATTTAATAGCTACAAAAAAAGAGAAAATTAAGTTTACATTCAAATGGTCAGATTTTCAAATGTAGTTTGAAAATGAAACATGACAAAAAACATATTATAAGTCTCAAATGAAAGATCAATGTATTTAATATGAAAATGCAAAATATTGCATAAATGTCAATTATTAAAATAACTTACATTTATGAATTTATCAAATTTTGTCATAATTTTTACATTTGAATTCATGGTATAAGAAATGGTTTACAAGGAAGAGACTAATAAATTTTCCATCAAATGATTCATAAACTAAATCAAGAAATTTCAGAATTTTCGGAGTTCTATAAGAAACAAAACTATAAACATGTTATGAGAGTACCAAGAAAAGACCGTGAAGTTATTACAGCTCAAAAAAACTATAAGTCATTAAAATACATTGGAAGAAAATACAATGAAAAAGTTAATCAGTTACATCAACTCGGTCAACAAATGTTTCAGCTGTCTCTCATTATGGATAAATTTCAAAGCATTTGAATTTTTCTTTTCTTAAAAACATTAACTTTATCTGCGTGTATAACAAATGACAGCGTTAACCAAATTAGTTGTGGTAACGCGGCTTAATTAATGTTATATTAATACTGCAACAGCGAATTTAAATGAATACACTTAAATACAGCTGCTTTTCTAAAGAGTAAATGTTTTGATATGAAAGAAATGCATTTTTGATATTAATATAAAATTTTTTTCTGTTTACAAAATTTATCAGTCAAATTTATATAATTTGACAAAAATAATCACAAAATTCTTTATATGCATCACACACCTCAATAAGAAGTGCTATTATGTACACATTATTATAAAATTTAATCATTTGTAGATTTTTGTTGGAATCATGATTCATGAAAAAAAAGTTTAAACTACGTTTTCCCTTTTAAGCAATGGATATAATACTTTTTCAGAGAAAGACAAATGAAAATGCTTCTAGGAATCCAAGGAAATAGAGTTCGTTCATTTATGTTTCAACAGCTGCTCGCTAACATTATTAAAATTATTTGTATTATATCTGGCAGAATAAAAATAAGGTTTTCTTAGAAATATTTTTAGTTTGGTGGGAACCGCTTGTTTTCAGCACTTCCGTTGTACGTATATGTGAGCAAACAATTAACATTTAGCAAATGAGCTGGTATAATTTCATTCATGATAACCAAAGACAATACAGCATACTTGAATGCATAATTTGATCTCAGTAAACTTGATTAAAATTGAAACAATTGTACGGTTAATTCCCAGTGAACGGTACGCTCCTTGTCTGCCATCTTGTTTTAATAGCGTAGTGCACACTCGGATACAGCCGAAATTTAAAAACAAATGTTTTACAATCATATTCAACATTACCCAAGCTTGTGCTAAATTAGTGAAAAATCGAAGGGCATCTTGAAATATAGGTTATCCAAGTATTTTTCCATTCAAATTTCCTTAATTCCCAGTGAACGGTACGCTCCTTGTCCACCACCTTGTTTTAATAGCGTACCGTACACTGGGATACAGCCCAAATGTACCATAGCAACAATGAGCGTTATGTACATTCAATGAGCATGCATGTACATTCATATAAGTGTTTCACATATAATTTTTTTTTAATCAAAAATGAGATATAACCATGAATAAGAATACACTGCAATATCTGAAAGTTTCTTAGTTACTTAAAAAAAGAAATAATATAACGAAAAGCGTTAAAGCAAGGACCATACTGACAGCATTGTGTGTATGGTCCTTGATTTAACGCTTTATATACTTCTACTTCTTTAACTTTAGATGATGTTAAAGAAGTAAAAGTAAAGCGTTATAATTTTAGATGGATATTTCTACTTCTTTAACTTTAGATGGATTAAAAACTATCCCATCTCTATCTAGGCGTTTTTACGCATGGTGGAATATTTATAATTCCACTTCAATGATATAAAATTATCAAAAAACGCGAACATTTTTGGAATTAAAACACAACTATCTAAAAATAATTTATTTTAAAAACCGCAATATGAGAGTACAACACCAGAACGGTTACAAATATTAGCTCACCAATATTTGTAATCGTTTTTGAACAAAAACAACTCCAGTAATCCCTGAAAATTATTTCAATAGCTACAATAATAGAGAACAACACAAGAACTGTTACCAAATGATATGTAATGGGAGAAAACAAAAATTCACACTCACACAAGATAGGATTTTAATACTTCACATCATGATAGTTAATAGTTCGAATCACTGTTTACTGCTTATGTTGACACTTTACGGCAACTGAATTTTTGTAATCACTAAAAGTTGGTTAAAATAGTTCTGTTTAAAAAGTAGAACCTAGATTTTTTTAAACTTTTCTAAATTTACTTCAAATTAATCTCAATATAATACAGCGAAAATAGTAATTTTTTTTATTATAATACCGTGCCTTAAAGGGATAGCAATTACCAGCAGTACTATAGTAAGTAATAATAATTAAATAATATTAAACAATTTATCACTAATATGCTAAATAATAAATATGTAATTTCAGCTTGCAGGCAAAAATGAAATTCATAGTTTCTACGTAATAAAGAGAAAATGTTTTAAGTATTCTGCATGTAAGACTTGCCGCTCGGTGTTCGATGAACTCTACGTCAAGCAGCTGATCAAAATGGAACAAGCCGACATTCTTCAGTCGACTCAGAAAAGGCTCTTCATTCTTAATCATGTGAATCTAGTTGATGATGGTGAATCTGCTGAATTAGCAGCTTTGCAATCGCATTATTTAATCGCCTTTGAATTGCACAAAACTCTTGCATATTTTATGCTGGGCAAATGATTTTAATCTTCCTTAAAAGAGCGATGGAAGTTACGAATTAATCTTTTTGTTTTTGAATTTCACCGAATAAGAAATTGCGAAACAATGACGCCTTAATAATATGTTCTGATTATACACGTGATTTTAGAGGAAATTGGTCTAGTCATTGTTCTTAATTGGAACAAATTTTGTATAAAGCATTTATGAATTCCACCTTGATGTTGGAAAAAAGAGAAAATCATAAGTATAAAATCATATATACTAAAATATCATTAGGGAACATAACTTCTTATTTATTTTAAAATTGTAATGAAAGGTTAAAATAGCATCAAAAAAAAGAATTCTTTATTTTAAAACTAAAAAAATAAAAGTCCTAAGTATTTTAAAAATGCGAAAGAAATGAGTGGTATCAGAAATTTTTATCACAGATTTGTAATTAAATATTTTTTAAACAATATTAAATAGTACATTCACAAACTCTTAGTATAGTTTTTAAGTATAAGCAAGTAATGATTAACTTATACTGCATATATATTAATGAATGGTTGCAAGGTTGGTCGCTCAACGGTGATGTTTAGCACATAAGGGCTAATTAGACAGGGAGCAGCTGCTTAAAGTGGATTTATAGCCACTACATGCACCCTAACCAAAGGTGAAATTTGAACCCACAATTTGGTGAACCGAAGGCAAGAGCGTAAACCATTAGGCTGGCAACTTGGTGCACTAATTAATGGAACACACACAAGCCGACATTCTTCATTCCATTTTGTAAGCCATTCATTCTGTCCAGTGAATCTAGATAATGGCAGTGAATCCACTGAAATAGCAGTTTTGCAATAGCATCGCCCTTAAAAATTCCCCACAACTCTTCTATATTAAAAAGCTGGGAAAATAATTTAAAACTTTTTTGAAAGAGCAAATACGATTTTATATTGCAAAACTACATTATGTAAATAATCTTGAAAGAACCAATTAACTCAACATTTATCAAAATTATAAAAATAAATAAATTTTTGCGAGAGAAATCACGAGAAAAATTAAATCGGGAAAACATAATTTCAACTAGCTTTAGCATAGGACAACAATTATAAGATGGCATTTAACATAACTTATGTGTCGAGAATTGATAACGAAACGGACTCAAGTTATATTCAAAACCCATTGCTATTTACGCACTTGCTAAAAGCAATACGTAAGTCTATAGTTAATATTAGACAGGCTAAAACTGAATTATTCAGCAATAAAAAATGTGCATTGAAATCAATACATGCAGAAAATGTAGATGTTTGAAACTGCATAATTCAAAGCTACTAAAATAGACATTTATTTATTAAATCCGTCTCAGATCAAAATGTTTATTATTCGATCTCACATTTTTTTTACATAAGTCAAATATCATTTTGTCGGTAAATGTAAACATTGTGTCAATAAAAGATTTTGGTATAAAAGAACCATAAATATGTTTGGTAAGTAAGCCCTCTGTTTATGCGAATAATTTTTAAGAGTTTTAAAATTTTACCGATTATCCAGATCCAAATATAAAATTCTCTGTAACCATTGGCATAGGCATTCATTATTCATTCATTGACACACGTAATGCAACGAAGTAGAAATTTTTATCAGACATGCCACTCAAAACATAGTATTCCTTTAATGTCTCTCAAATTGGTTTCAAGTATTTTAAAATATTTAAATTTTATTCGTGATATATACGAGGAGCATGACAAATGGGAAACATTCATTGTTTACTTGGGAAAAATGTAAATATGTCATCACACAAATATTCCAGCAAACATTCTAGAACTTTTTAGTTCTAAAATGTTTGTTCAGTGTTCAATCTCAAATTCTATTTGTTTCCATGCTCTACATACAAATCAGACCCAATCGGGTAGATTTTTAGTAATATTATTTTGCTTTAAGTTTTTTTTAAAATTTAATCAAAATTAAAATTTCCTTATAATTTATTTTTTAAAATTTTATCAAAAACGAAAGAGAGTCAAATATAATTCTAAAATAGATTGAATCATTAAAAAGCACCGAGAATTTAATTTCTGGTGCATATCCCATAGTATTTTATAAAACTGCATAAGATTGAAAAATCTTTTACCTTCGAGAAAAATAACTCTGTTTAAGAAATAAACATAAATTTATTTCCTTGTATAAAAAATTCGTTTCTTGTTGAAAGTCAGAACAAAATTAATCATTTTCTAATAAGTGCAATACTGTACTTGAACTCCATTGATTTATAAAAGACACTGGAGTTCTTAACAAAAGAATTTCGCATCTAGTTTAAAAATCAAATTATTAGAGTTGAATTGAATATTTCAACTTAGACTGTAGATAACATTTTTTGTAAAAGCGCGAATTACGGTCAACATCCGAAAAATTGAGGAAAAGTCACTTAAAAAATAAAACGCTTTTAGGAAATATAGAATTTTTCAGACAAAAGAATTGGCGAATATTTTTGGTGTCATCATATACACGTACTGGCCATTGAGTTTTAGAAACCTTTTGAGATTTTCATTTAAATGGATATTCTAGGGATAAAGAATGTAAATTTTTTAAGGTGTGGGTTACATGTCGTTAGAATGCTAGCATACGTAAGGTGTAAAAGCGCAATTCATGATGAAAGTAAAATGGGGAAAAAAGACAATAATTTAACCTTAGGAAAAAGGTTATTGACGGTGCTCGTTTTGCAAGGGCTTGGATTTTGGAAAAACAGAAAATTTCACTGGGTTTTTAAAAGCACAGCCATATTAAATATTTTCAAAAGTTGAAATCAGAGTCCCTGCCTAGAAGACGAAATATTGCTGTTCCAGTACAATTTTAGAAAAATTAAATGAATTACGTTTCCGACGAATTGTACGTCAGGTAGAAATGTAAAATTCCCAAGAATTATGAGCAATATTGGGAATTTTGAAGAAATAAACTCAATAACATTTTGTTTAATTGATTGTTTTCGTTACATATATGAACATATGCGAAGTGAACTAAATGACTGATGGAAAAACGTTCTGCCTTCTAGTATGAAAGTTAATTAATGTTTTGTACTGTGAAATATAAAAATACTAATCAAAATTATAAAGACTATGAATTACTATTTAATGAAAAAAAAATATCAAGATTTATTTCTCAGGACAGTAAGAATAAATGTTAACATTCATGTATCTTTCCTTATTCATGCTTAAAGAGAAAAAGCTATTTTTCTGAACATTAATTTTTACAGTTATTTCATAAATTTTAACTAATGCTAAATAGTTTTTTATTAGATAGAAAATAGTTTTCTTCAACTAATTAATAAAGGATAGTGTATTATATACATTGAAAACAAATTATTAGAAAATACTTAAATATAAAGTAATGCTGAAAACGTAAAATAGATTTTTTTCAATGGACTCCTAAGAATTTAGCTGTAACAAAGATCTTATTCATTTTAAAAAACGCTTGAATAAAAAAATTTTAAAAATTTTATATGATCTGAAAAATGTCAAAATTCTCGAAACTTTTCAAAATTACCAACAATTATATATATATATATATATATATATATAATTGTGTATATACATATAATTCCCTACTTCGGGAATAAACTGAGTTTACTCCCTGGAACAAATCCGGTTTTTTTATATCTCTATAATATTAATCAGCAGAATAAAGGTTATTTCAAATGAGAAAAAATCATCAACCAAAGCTTTTTCCTGATTCATTTGTGCCAGAAATACAAAAATTCATTAGGTGTCAGGAAAGAATTTGGACATTTGAGGATTGGGAACGGGTAATGTAGTCAAATGAATCAGGCTGCACTTTATTTTGCCTTGATGGAAGACGTCGGCGAGAACCTCGGGAAGCCATTAATCCATCTGGCATTACTCGCACTGTGTGTCTGGTGGGTGTACCATATGGAGCAAGTTCTGCTTGCATAATGCTGTTTTTTTGGTTTTCCTCAAGTGTAAGCAAACAACCATGAGATATGTAAATATACTGGTAGATCAAGTGTATTCTGCAAAGTTTCTGATGGCGACGGATACTTCATGGACGATATTCCAACTATACTGAGCTAGAAGTGCTCAAGATTGGTTTGCTGAACATCAGTCATTTGAGAACATCAGTCTAACCTTCCCCTGCCACCACCGAATCTGTATTTTAACTCCATAGGAAATGTATGGGATATGGTGGAAAGACGCAACTGATAGAGCCACTCTCCTCTTCCATATCTAATCTACAAGATCTAAATAGATGCATAATCAATACATATATTATTTTCTGGACCTAAGTGGGCATCAAAAGCATATAGACTCGATAACCAAACGAATAATTGGTGTTATCCCAATACAAAAAAAAAAGTGGTAAAATAAAATACTATTGATTTTGAGCCAGTGTATCTACTTGGTATGAAAAAATATTTTGATACATAGCAATGTTCATTTTTAACTTATTTCTCTTGAGAAATTGATTAAGTATTTTACTATCGTTAATCACTCATCAAAAATTTTGGGTCAAATAAATATTTGGTCTGGTAATATTATTTTTACCAAAATAAGGAGTTGGGTGCACATTTTTCATCATTAAGACTAATAAATAAATTTAGAAAGTAAACACGTTCATTAAATAAGATCATAATGTTCACTTTTCATGGAAAATTTTTCTATTTATTTTCTATGCGAGCATATCCATCCATGCATTCGTAACGCATTTTCACAAGATAGTACAAGGAAAATTACAATGCACAGCAACTCAAACTTAGCGAGATTACAATTTGAATTAATTACCGATACTTATTCCAAGGTAAAAAAAAATATATATATATACCAAAGTTTACCTAAATTTCATAAGAAATGATAAATAATAATGAAGATAAATGGCAAGCTAATCAGTGCATAATGAACGTTTTCAACCAAGTAAAAAAATATATACATTACTCAAGTTTCCTGAATTGTTGTACCAATGAAATTGATAAATAAATGTATTTAAAGCAGTTACTGCCACAGGGTTAGAATTAGATCGTACTTCAAATTCACATAATGCATAATGGTAAATTTTCTAAATTCAAATATTTCAATAAAATTTATTTAATTAATTAGTCATAATTAAAAATGAATTCAATAATTGTCGCAATAAATTAAAATGCACAAATTATTAAAGGAATGCGTCAAATATACAATATGTTGACATAATGAGTTAATTTTTTTATTGAATTACGATTGTTTTATGAATAATTTGTGAATTTATGAATAATTGAATTATGATGTTAATTGAAATAATGAAAAAATATTTAAAATAAAGAAAAATAATAATAACCAACTACAAATATATCTATTGAAATGGTAGAGAAAATAATAAAAAAAAAAATGCTTTAGAATTCAATACTGAAACTGCAAGTATTCAAATTCTCTAAAGTAAGTCGATATAAATTAAAGCCACATTATAGATCATATTGAAGATAGTGAAAAATTTATTCATATTTTGCAAATCTTTCTCGTCCTTACACACATATTCATATATATAGAAAACATCCTTCCTGCGTGAACCAATTGATCACTTACATTGTAGAGCAAAAAACTGGTCAATTTTCGCCAGCCTCAAAAGACGATTCAATAATCATCTTTCGAAAATGCTCATCAGAGAATACAGATTTCAACTATAAACCGTTCTATTTTTTACTTCACATACACACTAACAAAACTTATATAAATGCAACCTCAGAATTTTAGGTGACTAAATCCTTTCGTTATATTCATCATATTCAAAAAATGAATATTGAAAAAATGCATGCGTTAATTTCCATAAATATTTTTGTAAAATGAAAAATTTACTCCAATTTTTCTGATACTCAGGGAAGGCATGAGTCTCTTTGGCATGTATATCGTTTTTAAAAATATCTCACATAAAATACAAAAACTTCAAATTTGTGGAGTTTTTCAGTCAGAGTTCACACAAAAGCTATTCTATAAAATTGGTTAGATTCGACAGACAAATTCAAAACTATCCGAACTTTTAAATAAATTTTATATTTATCGTTTTATTTAGATACAAAAAATCCCTGCTTCTGTAAAACTAACACAAAATTTATAAAAATAGATTTATTATTTTTTAAGAACAAGCAAAGGGTTTTTACATTATTTCTTTGCAAAGATACACTCGAAAACCAAGACAAATCGAAGTCCTTAAAAGATAAGGAATCCAAGGTATGTATGAGCAATATACGTTTTTTCAAAAACCTTTCTTAGATGTAGCCAGAGTCTTTTCGCCCCAAAGTAGGCGGACAGCTACTTGACAAAAGTGGGCATAAGATTCCCATTATGAGAGGCTTCAGGATGAACTCCACTTTAAAAGTAGGCTGCATTTAAGAGGCATACAACGAAACAAAAAAAAATTATAATAAGAAATAAAACAACAAAGTAGAGCAAAATGTCGTGTTAAAGAGCTTAAATGATTATTTGAAACTTGCCATGAAAAAACATGAGGCATACATTGGAAACATTTTGTTCAATATGGTGAAACAGAATTATTTTCAAACAACGCGGAGAAAAGTAATGGATAAATAACACTGGAAATCAAAATAAAAAGTGTTTTAAATGTATCTTTTCTTTTTTATTTTTTAATTTCCTAAAACTAAACTTTCCAGCCGAAATTTTTAAACAGAAAATAAATTCACATCATTAAAGACAAGCAAAAATCAATAAGTCAAATTTCAATAAATGTATACAAAATTGTTAAGATAATTAGTTGTTTGAATTAATTTCATTTCCTCTATTCCTGCTATTAATGGGTCAATGCCATGGCGTTCAAAACTTGACAACAGGAAGCTGTAGTTTAAAACGCTTTAAAGGTCAAATTCTCTAATTTGAAAGCCAATTAAATAAAAAGGAGATTAGTGTGTCGAAGTTTTTGAAGAGAATATCAAACATGATTTGACATCTTAACAACTGAAGATTACTGTAAGGCATTTGAACAACCGCTGCATATTATTTTCTGGAAGGCTTTTCCAATGATAGTGGGCCGCATTGGCTGTGATAAGGGGAAAATCTTAAAAATTCCAACAGGCGAATAAAGTGCAATATTCATCTTCCGCTATTCAAAAATGGCAGCAATCAAACCAAGGACGTTACACTTCAAAAGAAACGGAAACCAAACACTAGCCATCGATGTGCCGATTGTACATAACTTGGACAAAGCAAGTGGGACAGTCTAGGACTGTTGTAAGGCATTTTAGAGCCCACCGCATAATTTAACTTCCGGGAGACTTTTTATAGATAGTGGACTGTAATCATACGCGTCACAAGATATAAACCTGGGGAAAACTACCGAGTATTCCACCAAGAGACGAGTCATTGAAAGCAGAAGCGTAATATACAGCTCTCGTCGTCCAACACTTGTTCAAATAGTTGGCACAAGTTAAACTAAAATGATAAATTATAAAACACATCGTTTTCATAAACTCAAAGAATCTCTAAATTTATATAATTTAATTTTTAAGACGAAGATAAACATTTAGAAACTGAAATGAATGAAAAATCGATTACTTAAAATTAACGGCACATTCTATATTTTAAAACCAAAATTTTATACATCAAACATAAAAAGCTTTAAAAAAAATGAGTTTTACGAATTCATTAGCATACAACAGATTTTTCAAATTGATTAAAATATATTTAACTCTTTTATAACCTCTTTTGGGCTAAGAATTTAAGACATCGCAATATCATTATTCATTTGAATGATATTGAAAATTACGGATTCGTCACATAAAATGCATAGTATATCTTCCAAATAATAAATTACGCACATCACAAATTTGAAATTCTTCTCGGCATTCATAAAGCTTATTCTGTGGGAGAAAGGTTATTTATTTACATTTAAGTAAGCAAGAGCAAAGAAATCAGCGACATTTTTTCAATGAGCTTTAATAATATTTAGCATTTTTGTTTTCAAGAAATAAAAATGTATCATTAGTCGCATATTTTAATCAAAACCAGCTTCATCTAAATTTTTATTGATTTGTTTATAGATGTTGAGTAAGGAGACTATGAATTATTTTGAAAATGAATCATAGCTCCTATTTAAATTAGTTTCGATATTATGGCTTCATATATAGCGAAGGTACATATATATATATATATATATATATATATATATATATATATATATATAAGAGCTCATAAGGTATTTCCTAATTTAAATAATTTTGGAGAATTGGCTGGTTTGAGAATCTATTTATGGTCATTTGCACACAAAGTCTAATTCGATAAAAATTCAAGTGTATTCCCAACCAATACACTATCATTCACTAAAGGTGAGAATTGAACCCACCAACAGCAATAACCAACAATCAATAACTCAATGAGTCTGAAAATTTAGGAAAAATTGCATTATTATGAAACAAAATGTTTTAATGTAATATTATATGAAACAATCTGAAAACTGCATATACTCAGTAATTAGTATTTCTTATGGAAATCAATTTATAGTTGATTGATTCAATTTATATTATGAATTTTTGATACTTGTTAGTATAAAATGAAAACTTGAAATTTACTTTTATTGTGATAAAAATTAATGTTTAATTACAATGTTGAAAAATGATTTGCAAGTTAAATGCGATCGTATAATTAGGTTTCGTAAACCCTGTAGCTCCAGGATCCTGAGGGGTAGAAAATTTAAAATTTTAAAACTATATTATAGAACAAAAAGGAGTTGATGTTAACTGTTTCCTCAATTCAACAAGTTACTCAATACTTTTTAAAAAAATAATTATAAAAATTCAATAATGTCATTTTGCTACATGCGTAAAATTTCGTCAATCAGAAGAAAAAATGGTGCCAATTAATAGGATTTTCCGGCAACAATAGGATATTATTTATCAAATACAACTATAGCAGTCAGTAAAATGTTATTCTTTTTAGGTTTTTTATTTAATTAGTTTTTCTTTTGTTGTAGTTAAAATAATGAATAGTATCTTTATTTTGCAAATGAGCTATCCTAAAAAAAGTCATTTGTTCTAAAATATTAATTTCAAAAATTTTTCAAATCAACCTTAAGCTTTAATTCTTATTGGATATTCACAGTGGAAAACAATATTAAATATGTGATAAAGTATCAAATTTAGTACAACTTGCATCGTCATTCCTTGTCGACGAGAATTTACACATGTAGCATCATTTTTACACTGTTTACGAACAATAAAAACAATTGTATTTTAACAGACAATGTTGAAATGTTTTCGCAATTTAAATTTTTCATTTATAACAAAATTTAAAGAAAAATTTTCTTTTTTTGTCGTATCTGATGCATGAAATTAAATATTTATTTCGAAAAATAAATTTTATAAAAAAAAAAAAAAGATTATTTCTTCATTCCAATCCGATTTTTTTTTCTGAATTCCCTTTCAAAACCAGGCTATTGAAAATGACAGTCATTGCTCTACGGTAGCGTCGACGAAGACATTGTTTATCATAACAACAAGGAATGCGCGACGCTTGAAAACACGTGTCTGCCGGCCGGCGTGCACATATTCGCGACACAACCGCTTTTTTCAACTCGACATACTCTGTGCTCACGCAACTCTACCGTTTCCGGAGGCCCTGGAATCATTGGTTGACAGACAGACACCATTCGCCTGAGTCATTCCTCAGAACAGACGCTGTGACACAAGTAGCGTCAATTTTATAATTGGCAAGAAAAATTTTCACTGGAATGACTGTCGGAAATGCGCCTCTTCCGCCATAAATTTTCAGCAAAGATGACATTCTTTCCGAATCATTTTTTACGACCATATGGTTCGCGTGATTGATGTAGGTGCAAGCGAAGTGAAAATTTCAGTTCTGAAACTTCTTTGAGATGGCAAAAATGTTAAATATCAAGTGTGCAAAAAGAAAACAGATACTTTTATTGTTTCGGAGGCTGCATTTTGAAAAAATTTGTGTTTTAATTAAATTTTGAAACACACATTAATTTGGTCAACTTGAAATAAATAATGAAAATGAAGACGGATTAAACTAAGAAATAAAACATGAGAATCTTGAATTATACTTTTATGATTTAATTTTAATGAAAGGAATAATATATTCTCCACGTGAAATAAAGCGAAAACCATAAAATGCAATTCCAAAATCGATACATCTCACACATGGTTAGTTTGTTCTTCGCTCAACGGTCATTTTTTGCGCACAAGAGCTAATTAGGACGAGGCATACAGTTTCAAGGGATTTCGAGCCACTTGGAAACATCCACGTCCAAAGTAGGGTTTGAATTCATGAACTGTTAAACTGAAGGTTAGAGGGCTAACCATTCGGTTGCCAGATCGGCATTAAACAAATAGAACACTGAAAATTCGAAAACATTTAATAGAATGAAAAGTAATACTAAGTACATACAGGCATTAAACTTGCTGTTTAATGTACCGAAGTAATTGTAAACAATTGTTAGAATAAAAATAATACCATTAGCATACACTAATTATATTTGTTAGTTAGCATATCGAAGTAATTGTAAATAAAAATAACTGCATACATCCGTTATATTTAATATATTGCAATAATTGTAAATATTTGTTAGAATAAAAACAACATTTTAGGACACGTATCCATTATACTTGTTATTTAACATATCAATGTATTCATTTTAAAATTTCCTTGCAAAACAAATCAAAATTCTTATTTCTTGTTTTAGGAGAAAGATCACCAATAAAGGAGAGATCGTCTAAACGTCCTTTAAAAGATAAGAAAAAGTAATAATATATTTATATTTTACACTTACAATTAAAGATACGAACAAAAAATTTTCTGGGAGCAAGAAAATTTACTACTTGTGTTCACAAACAAATATCACAAATAAGTATTACCTGTGAAAGAAGTATTACACAAAAAAGCTACTTAACTTAAAGATATATTTCATCATTGTTTATTGAGTATGCAATGGAATATTGAATACAAAGAAAATTTCTACAAGCCAATTTTCTCCAGCCAACTTTCAAGGTTATATAATAAATTATTCGTGATACCTTATAAAAAAAATATGGCGCAATGGACCACAAATATGATTAACTCGGTCTGCACTCGCAACCACAACTACAACGACATAAAAATGTAGATATACTGAAGGAGGGGAAAAGTTAAAACATTCAAATTCGCATTCAATGCGTGAGACATAGAGATATACTAGTTCGTGAAATAGCATTTTAATGATATTCCTCATTATTCCTAGAGCGTATTCTTTCAACCACCCTATATGTTGATATAAATAGAATTCATCATAAGGTATTTGGTATAGAAAAAAAGTTTCAATCATAAGGTTTCAAGAAAATAATTTCATGAGACATTTCTTACTTGAATCACATCAGATATTTAATTTTTTGTAATAACTAAGTGCGAAATAATCCTAATTTTCTCACAAAAATTATTCCCGATTTTCGATAACATGGCTTAATTATGTTTTCATGAATCTCCAATGCAAGTGCCACAGGAATCACTATGGGGATTTTTTATAAAAATTCAGTACTAAAAAATAATTATAAAAATATAAATAGTATTATAAAAATACAAGAAAAACGGTAAATTGAGAAAGTGGAAATTCTTTGAGAATTTTTACAGAAATATATGAAAGCGATATTCCGATCTTGATGAGTGAATTTTTATTTCATTTTGCCAATATTTATGGAAAATGGTGTGAATTCGAACGGCTGGAACAATATGAGCATGTAAGGTAACGGGAAATGAATAAAACTTTGAATATATGTTTAAAAAAATGAAATTATTCATAGCAAATAAAAAATTTAAACAGGCAGAGAATAATACATTTAAACTTACATTAATCTAACAAGTAAAAAATATGTTAAAAATAACAATCAAAAGAAAATAGCAGCGTATTTAACAAATCAATTAAAACAAAAATTCGACGAATTCTAATTTATTTTTTTATTTTCATTCTCATAAAATGCTCCAGAACCTTTCAGATTTTAGGTAATTTTAACATTAATAAGAACATACATAAGAATAATACTACAAGAAATTAATATTTATACAGAAGATTGAAATAGAATGTGAAAGTTATGTCATACATGTGAGAAATATAAGAAATGTGAAAATGGAAACAAAACATGTTTTTACGGAAAAAAAAAATTATTAAAAGTTTATTTATTAAAAGTTCAGAATTATATACCAATCTTTTTTTTAATTAATGCTTTTGTTGTAAATATAACATATAGCTAAAGACATTGTAATTATAAATTTAATTTAAAAATCACATAATATATAATATTAATATAAATTATACCAAAAATTTTTAAATAAATAAAATGTATAAAACATATTACTTCCGAGAAAGCAAAAACAGCTCAATGCGGTTAAAGAGGATTGTATCATATCAGACGGCCGATTTTATCGCTTGACCGTAATTTAAAATTAAAAAGTCAAAGGCTCCATTTGCGTCTAAGGATGTATACCAGACAGTTTAATACTCTATTGTATAGCTTGAATGAGACATAAATACAGAATGTCTACAGTAAAGGGTGAAAAACACACGGTTTCTTTGACGTAAATAATTTTTGAATATCTATGATTATCAAGAATTACCTATATTTCAAGAAGAAATACGAAATTTTTGTTTTATTACCAATTAATTTAAATTATTAAACTATTATTTAACAGATTTTATTTTGTTCTTTTAATCATATCAATACGAGATTAAAGTACTACTCTATTATATTTTCGAATAAAGACTTTTATCATTTTAAATTACAAAAATGTGTATCTTAGTTCACATAAAATTATCAATATTTACAATATGTTTAACAATGAATGTAAGATTGCTTATTATAAATAATGCATCGCTTTTATAGTTAAAAGAAAAAAAGGTAAAAATAATCGTGTTTGGCCTAGATCTGTGTATTCACTTCAGTTGAATCTGGATACATGTTAACACAATCTCACTAACATTATTAAATATATACATATAAAGGCATTTAATGAAATAATTTGCTTTGGCATCAAGTTGTGGACTGGCCAACAGCCTAAGGCTGTAGTAGGCTATTTTAATATCCACCTCAATTATACTTATTGCAAAAGAGAAAACCAGGAAAACATTCATGCTCTGACCCAGAGAGACGTGCATGCCACATTCATCTTTTATTGTTTAACAGTGGCTGAGATCGAACTGGGGGCTTTTTGCTGAAGAATGGCTACAATAAGCTCGAAATAGTTAACAAGTTATAAAAAAAATCGATAATTGAGAATAATGCGAATAAAATACTAAAAAATATTTTTTAACATTGATATCAGAGCTAAAAATTAAAAAAGCTACATATGCAATGATATATAAACTGAATATTATCGCATTTTAATATAAGAATGGATGTAAATAATAAAAACTCTAATGGCGTATTTTACATAATATTCCACAAAGATAAAATTCACGACAAATCGGAAAAAAAAAAAAAATCTTTAGCATTTCATTATATTACAAAATATTGATAAAACAATTTTTCGCATATTTTTGGGAAAGAAAAATATTTTACACGGTTCAGTAATTACTAATGGATGCCCCATTTCAAATTATGCAAAAACAATATAAAAATTAAAAATAATTCAAATGTGATACTGATTCAGTGTTTCCTGCAACAAATACAAGTAATCACCATTATATGTTTTACCAAGGATTTGTTTATATTAAAAAAGGCCAAAGTAAAAAATAAAAACGACTGAAGTATTAAGAAAACTAATTAAATGGAAACTCGAAAAACATGAAATTAAAATATCTTTAAAAAATAAAATAAAGTAATCGAAAATCTGGATATTAAATACTTAAGAAGCAACAGAAGCAACACATTTTTTATATTTTAATTTGAGCTTAATTCTTAGGCATTTGATAATGCGTGTTTATTTTATGTAAATTATTTTTTAATGTTTTAACATTAATATTTCAACGTACCATTTGAATCATTTTTCAGAACGACTACAGCTCCTAATTTTGCAGAAATGATTTCAAATTTAAAACGAATATTCTAAATCTTAATTTTTTTGTTTTCGTCGCAAAAGCAATAAAATTTCGATCGCCTGCTATTGAGCAAAAGGTATTTTTAAAATATGTATACAGAGGTACTGGAAAGGTGTAGCAACAGTACAAATACAAGCAGAAATAAATCCATTTATAAAAAATTTATGTGCGCGACATTTCTGAAGAGAATGCTCGCTCGTAGAAAGAGTGACAAGATCCCATGAGATCTATTACAAATAACTCCTTACGTCACATTCTTGCGATTCGATTATTCAAGCTGGAAGGAAAAAAAGCCGGTAGAATAATCGTCTGCCAAAAACTTCCTGTTATCAAGTTTGCTAGAAGGTGAGCCGGTTTCACAAGTTCCATCAATATTTTATTTTTATTTTTTATCCCTCGGCACCGGCATCGCCCCACACACACATAGGTGCATTTAAATTCTTGTTTCAATGAAGATGTGGCTTTTACGAAACATTTTCAAGTGAGGTCTTTTGCTGCGTATTCTTCGCAAGTTTTAATAGCAATTTAATTTTAAAAATCAAATAACGGGTAAGGGAAACAAATAAAAAACCGTATCAAAATAAGAGTATTTTCATTTTTCATGATCACTTATTTATTCCAGAATTTCCGTTTATGTTTTGAATATTTAATAACTTATATTAGGTATTTAAAATATGATGCCGATAATTTTCATAATTAGTAATATATATGCCTCCATGTTTGGCATGCTTCTGAAAAAAATTTAAGATAAATCTTTGAGCAAATTGTAGTAAAATAAATATAAATGTTAAGAGTTAAATCAATTAAAAAACTAAAACTTTTTAAGTTTAATTTTTGCTATTTCTTTTATTCCTCAAATAAGCGTTGCCTAGTTTTTTGATTTTATGAGACGCTAAGCCAAGAAATAGTTGTTAAAAGGCTTCATTAAAAGTTAAATATTTCCTTATGCATTAATTTGCTGGTAATTATTTCATTCTATTAATAAAATTTATTAAAATATTCAACAAACTCCCCATTATTACATCCAATTAATATACCTAGAATCGCTGAAGTCTATCATGTGCTTAATTTGTAAATACATATAAAATACACACACAAAAAAAATTATACAATTAATTTCCCATGGTCCAAAAGCACCGGCACATATTTACGTTTAATATTTCAATTTCCCATATTTATGTAATCAAAATTATAGACATTTTTAACGAGATCGCACTAATAATTTGCCGTTCAATTAAAATATTTATACTAAGAACATAAATATCTAAATGTATTGCACTTAATATTATTAAAACACAACTTTAAAAAAAAGTAATAATAATTAATATAATTTTATATTATATTCATATCATTAATTATTACTTTAATATTCATTAATTATTACTTTAATAAAGGATATTTTTCACGTCGTAAGTTTAATAATTTCAATAATTATTATCTTAATTTATAAAAAAATTTTTTTAATCTTTAAGCGTTATAAATAAATTATATTTTGAATTAATCAATATAATTTTGATATCTCTCAAAGTTTTACAACAGTCAACATTTTAGAAATGTTTTTCCTTCTAAAATGTGGAGTTTCACATTTTAGAAATGTTTTCATTAGCTTTGAAATCAGTTGTTTTCTATGAACATATTTTAAATTTTTATTGACTAATTACATAATTTAAAGGTAATTTTATTCAAATAAGTATTCGTCCGTTAGCTTTCAAATTCAAATCCTACAATAATTCAATTTTTCCTGATAATCAGATATCTGGAGAAAAAAAAATAAAATAAAATAAAAAGATAAAATAAAATAAAATAAATATAAAAAAAATAAAATAAATAAAATAAAATATTTTAAATTGAGATCAGTAAACTTCTTCCGATGCGTTTTATACTTCAATAAAGCATTCATTTCCAAATATTGAAAGCAAATACTTAATTTATATAGCAAATACTTAAATTAAATATAACTTAAGTCACATTCCAAAAGATTCTTTAGTTCAAAGTTTTGTCACATACTCTTTTTCAAATTAATTTAATCATAAAATAGATAATATTTAAAGTTTTATAAAATAAAATAAATGAATAAACGCGCCAAGGCACCTTCGTTAGAAATCAAACAAAATGTGCAAAAAAAATAAAATCATAGTATGTCAAAATGTCAAAAGAAATACAGTAATAGAAAAGCTCAAAAGGGCCGAAGGTGACTTAGAAGTCGTTTGCTAATAATTTTTCCACGCAGAGACTAATTAGATCAACAATATTGTGAATTAAAAGAGACTCCGAATCTTTACAAATATCCTTAGTCGACCTAAAAATCCAACATACGAACTGTTGAATTTAATGATTACTGAATTAACTATTTAATTACAATCCCGAGCAAAAAAAGACCGCAAATAGAAAGAAGTTGTATACGCGCGTTCCACAAGCTGACATTAAATAATAAATAATTACAATTCAAAGTGATAATACAAAAGTCTATTGATAATTTTAAAAAAAAAAATTTAGTTCGCAATTTTTTCAGAAGAAATTGCTAAAAAGTTTGTTAGAAAAAAACAAGCAATCACCTGATGTGTAGCAACTTTAAGATGAAAATATATTAATAAATATATTAAGAGTTAAGTATTGCTACAAAAATTTTATTATGCATTATTTAATATTCGATGTAAGAAGCTACTACAGCTCTTTTTCCTTTTAAATAGGCATTTCAAGGTCAGAAATGTTTCCTTCTCACCATTGATAACCATGGAAACCAAAGAGGAAGCTTTGACCATTGAATTTTTATCATTAATTTCGTTTAACTTGTTATCGTAAATCAATCGTAATTGTATCTCATTACATTGAATCCAAAAACATAAAATGTCTCTCACACACAACTTTGTTCTAATTAGTCATAGCAATCAAAAAAGGAGCAGTATTTTGAAATGCACATTTAAAAGAAAAAGTATTGTTATGTTGACAAAATAAATATTTTGAAAAGATTCATTTTCCAATTCATTCGTCGTTTTAATCAAAATTGCTTATTTAGCAAAGGACATATTTGCAAATTTGAGTTAAAAAGAAAAAAAATTTTAAAGCACAAGAACACATGAAGATGCCGAATGGCAAAAAAGTACGTAAATATTTAAGAAAATGCAACTTCTCTGTGTGTGTGAATTGTATGGTTAAATACAATTAGATGGCTTTATTGTTTGTCTCTCAATGGTCATTTAATTTAACACCAGGGCAAATTAGAACAGAACCTACAATTTAAATGATATTTCGAATCACTGTAAGCATCCATACCTCTGATGTGGGAATCGAACACAGGAACTGTTGAAGCTATCCAATTAGAAAGTTTTATTGGGTAGTGTGCCAGTTTGAGATATCCTAGCAGATTAAAGCCTTTTTTTTTTTTTACATAAATCTAAATAATGGGAAATTGTTTTTTGTTCGTTATTACAAAATAATAAGAAATAATTTTGTTTAATATTTATTATATAGTTTTTTTCTTTGCCAACAAATTTAACCGGTTAATTTATGTAACATAAATTAACTGATTAAATTTGCCTGCAAAAAAAAAAAAATTTTTTTTCAGTGCTTTAAATTAGCGATGTGCCGAATCAATACTCTTAAAGAATTAAAGACAGAGTATATAACGTAATTCAAGTTATTTAAAAAATAAATAAATAAATAAATTCTAGGATTTATATTTTTATACTGATATATTAATTAAATAAGATAAACAAAAATATTATATCAGGAATATAATTACAATGCACAAAAAATTATATTTATTAAAGCATAATTATATCATTCTTTAAAAAAATATTCATTTGTGCTTTAGAAAAATATTCACCTAAAATTTTAAAATATTCACTAATATTATTAAAAACATTTTAATTTTAAAAATATTCACTTAAAACATTTTATAGTAGAGAATTAAAACTATGTACCGTATAAATTGAGAATAAGGTGTTCTATGCAGCCAGCTATATCCGTATGCAATTATTGAAAAAGTTCAAAACAGGCGAAGAGTCATTCGTCTTTCTGTTTCTCCCTCCCCGACTGTAAATTAAGATTTTTTTGCTTTAAACATTTCAGTATAAAATCATTCAAACGAATATCCGGTTTAGTAATTAAATGTAAAAAAGTTTATGATATTTCTGTTTGTGTGTTACACAAATAAGCATTTCTTGCGGCTGCCGGTCGTAATAAAGGTTTAAAATTATTCTGTAAAAAAATGAAAGATTATATATAAAAATATAATAATAAATTAATAAAAACGGCTTCATTTTTTTCTTATAGTAAGCAGATATATGCACTGACGAGATCAGTATAACCTCATTAGAATCAATCTCGATCGATCTAAGAATCAGCGACTTTCAAGTAAATTTATTTAATTTACCATTGTCCCATAAAAATTAGATTATGTTGATCATTTTGCATTACACCAGCATTTGTGTTTATAAATTACTTATAAACATAAATAATTTATAAACACAAATTAAAAGAATTCAGATCAAATTTGTTGAATATACATAAAAGGCTTGGTTTTTTTATTTTTAAAAGTACACGAACAAAACTTGATGATTAGCTCAGGAAATTTAACATTGTCAAAAAATCAAGTTTTTTATATTTCAAGTATACCAACAAAAATAAAAAGATTTTGAGGATTTTCTTTAGAATTGAAAGATGCAATTTTGTAAACACATAATCAGATAGGTGATGTCAAAAATAATAAGACGAAGTATAAATTTAGAACCATAAAACCTCTAGTGTTATCAATTAAATGGTTTGTATCGTTAAATTTGATTTCAAAATGAGTATGATCTCGTCAAATTGGAATGCAAATGAGATAGTGTTTAATGAACTGAAAAAAGTTTAAATTTAATGGTCATCTTTAAGCAAGACTAAAATTCAAGCAATCTAACTTATTCTGCTTATTTTTCATACTAACATCTATTTTAAGTAGTGTTTTAAACACTGCAGTAAAATACTGAACTGCTGTTATCGTCGTTCAACAAAACATAGAAATCAAAACCCATTCACAAACATCTGAACATTTTTAATATGAATTTAACAAGAATGAAATGTAGAGATAAATAAACAGGAATTGAAGCATAGAAATACTCGATATAAAATTGATTCAAAGCAGCATATTCATAGAGAATGAATCCGGTCCGGAACAAATCCAATAAAATTTTGCCATCACTGTCGACCTTTGTTAGCATCAGGAAGTTATAGGAACCGCAAAAACATCCTTTCATCCTTTTTAGGAAGACCCTATCAAGCCAAATGGATAGAATTGAATATTTAACCTTAAATACCAAATAACCACATTATGAGGACATTTTCATTGCATGATTGGATACCATTTGAGTATAAATGGCCAACAGGAACCACATGTCAAAAGAATGGCATTTAATCAAGCCAAGTACATTCGCCCACGTTTTAAACAGTTGCCCCTTCAAATGGCCAAAAGGGAAGAAAAACGTGCAATTCGCAGAAATATCTGGGATTATTTAATCATTAAGTATTCACTATAAGGAAAAATTGCATACATTTAAATGTTTGTCTGTTATAACACATTTTGCTTGTAATACGAACTTTGTACAAGAACAGTACTGTGTAGTAAATTTTATAATTAACACAAAAGTTTTTAAACGTTTATTAAAAGGCATGATTTCCATTGTGCTTTTTAAAAAACGTAATAATTGTAAACTCTAACAGTATATCAAATCTAAACGAACTAGTATCTACAAACTAGTATAATGAGATATTCCAAAGGATTGAATTTTTTGTGATTGTATAACCATTCTCTTTTTCTTGCACGCGAAAACTTATTAAGCCAACCTTATTGTTTAAAACGGATAGTCACAATAAACATTCACGCCTAAAATATAAAGAGTATCCATTAATTGTTGAATTGAAGACACGAAACGCAAATTATTCAATAATTTGCTGTTCAAAATTAAATGAAACAGATCAGATATCACCGCAAGTTGCAGTTTCTTGATCAATTAAATACATGACCTATTTCTCTAGATATATTTTAGGATATAATTCAAATTAATATAAATCAACATGATCAAGTGAAAAAATAAATAAAACATGCAACAATTTGCGTATTCAAACTACATGATATAAAAGTTTATGTTCAAATCCAGAAATCAACCAAAAATTTTGATAGCTCGGGCACAAAAGGTCAAAAAATATTTTCGAAATTTCAAATGAAATTTCTGGTAATGTTAAAAAAGTGTCAGTACATGCTGTCTAAAAATGCCACGCACATTTTTAAGGGCGTATTATTCTAATTAATGTGATATTGCCCATAGTTAGCTTTCAATAGCAGCTAATTGGTGATATCTGAATCAAAACTCAGTTTTTCCCCAATTGATATTCTTCCATATCATTGAATTTCTGCAAATATTGTCTGAATTTCACAAGTGAAACAATTAACAAAGGGGATTCTGCTATATCACGATTAAAGCATTTATGAACTTTTCAACTTTTTGATATCATGATTACTAATTTAGTTATGTACATTTCTTTTGTTTTCTGCTAGGCTCTAAATTATTAATGTTTTATTTGATATCAGTCATATGTTTAAATACTGGTATGAGTTATCCATGAACTTCTCTAATATTTTCAAGCACTGTAATTTGATGCCGATCATCATCAAACATCATATCAAATGTTTGTTTCTAATCTATATTAGAGGAAGTAATCCTTATTGCGCAATCGTGAGATGAGAATTGATGATGCCAATTGATAATGAAATCGATTACATTTGGCCTTACTTAACCCAAGAGAGTTCAATGCGAGAATTCTCTTTAGTTTTTCAGAATTTAGAAAGTTCCATAACAAAATATGGATAGGACTTGCCGAAAATAGCAACCAGCGGATTAATATTCCTCCGTGAATGTAGTATTGAAAATGCTAGAAAAACATGCACTCAAAAATAAACCATGTCACTCTCCGCGATTCAAAATGGTGACATGTTCCATTATTGAGTGTATATTTAATTACATGATGTTTACAATATTGTAAACCATCTCATCAAACTATAATAAAAATGTGTTGCATTTCCGGTTGTCTATTTACAACTACTCTATAACTAAAAACAACAAAATGCCTAGTCATTAGATCTCACTTTAATTTCCAAAACTTATCATTTCGATCATTATACAATTTTGATTTTTAGATTGGTTTTCAGCAACGTACTAAGTAGAATTCCTACTTATAATATCCTTATACATTTAACAAAATATTCTTATTAGTAGTATTTTCATAGAAAATACTACTATAATATCTCAAAAATCCACTTTATATAGTTATAAAATTTTATTATTTTAATAAAACAGGAAAAGTAAGGCCAAATATTTTTATAAGCAGAAATCAAACGCCACTCACAACGATCACGAATGGGAAGTTCGATTTGTCGCTCAACATTGATATTTTGCACACGAGAGCTAATAATATAAGAACCTACAATTTAAAATGGATTTTTAATTACAACGAACATCTTAGCCCAAGGTGGGATTTGAAACCACGAACTATTGAAGGCCACAGCGCTAACCATTCAGATGCCAACTCGGATCTCAATTATAAAAGAGATGGTTTAATAAATTAATTCTCATTTATTAGAAGAACAATGCTAATGCTGTATCAGTGACATTATTTAACCAGTGAGAACATAGGGTAAGTCTACAATAATAAATCTCAAATTATTGACACGACAATAATTAAATTTAATATATGATCAATAGAATAACTATTCTATTTTAGAGAAAATATTGTAAATTTTTTTTTTCCTTACTTCTTTCACAATGAGAAATTTTTCCGAAGCTATAAAAATAAAACAGTACTATCTTATTCAAAATTGGATTTTTATAGACAAAAACCTTTCAAACCTATCTTTAAACAATTTTTCACACATCTTTGTGAAAGGAAATGTCAATCTGTGAGCCGAATCCGAAGCTCTTCTTTCTGCAGCTTCATGGTCCGGCGGACAAGCTTTGGCTTCAGACTGTCCAGAGGTTCAACGGGAATAATCATCAGGAGAAAAGTTAGTCTGGCTCGTGGCAAAGGAGAGGCGGCACTGGCAGAAGAATGCGACAGCGGGGAGGGTTGGAATCCGGGTCACTTCGTCCCCGCCGCACGCTCAGGTCAGGCGAGTTCGAGCTCCCCATCAGTATAGGAAGCACTGGGAACAGGATGCATTCGCGAAGGGGGACTCCAACGACAAAAATCCCGTCACTTTTACTTTTTTCCGAGTAAAGCATAGATAAACTTATCTTCCAGCTTTCAGAATTGCCACACAAATATATATAAAAAAAAGATACTGTTCTTTTCATAAAAACGTACGTTCAGTCTATATGGCAGTTTAAAGCTAGTGTTTATTTTTCGTTTTGTAACTGTATTTAGAATAAAAGAAAACAACGGTGGCTATAGCTCTGGAAATTTTATTTCAATAACAAAGTAGAATACAAAAACAGTTACAAAAAAAGATGGAACACCATAACTAACATTAAATTCAGGACCATATTATTTCAGTATTTCACCTCAGCAGTTCGAATTCCTGTTTACACTCTCGTTGCCATTCCATGTCAACTAAAATCTCGTTACCACTAAAAGTTTGATAAAAAAATTTTTTTTATTCGGTTACTGTCTTATTTTTTTCTTTAAATAATGATCTAATATATACACTCACACCTAAGAAAAAAGGCAACGCAATATTTCATTTATTTTTAAAAGACATCATAAACAAAAAAACGACAAATGTAAATATCATAAAAAGGGCTAAATGTTTTTAATTTTTTCCAAAAAAATTAGCAAACAACTCAAACCGGGAATAAAAAGTCATTTTCTATTTATATCATTATCTATTTATATATATTAGGTTGGGGAAAAAGTAATCCATTATTTTTTCGGTAGACGTCTGTAATGATCGCTATCTCGTGAGGTATCTATCAAACAATTTCAGATTTATGCTCGTTGGAAAGGTGACATTTGACACTAAAATATCCTCTTGCGGTTTTTTGTCTGATTAATTCAGTTACGAGTACAAGGTTTTAAAAATGGAAGACAACAAACAGAAAATTCAATACATTTTAGTTTTTCTCTTGTAACGGCGAAAAAGATAGCCGGGTGGCTAAAATTGTGAAAGGTGTTTATCGTCCTATATAAGACTGTAACAACCAATTAGGTACAATTTTTGTTTCGTCGATTCCATTCGGGTATTTTTGATGTGAGAGATGCACCTCGCATGTGGATACAGCATCGTCGAAAATGTCTATAAAATATCAAAAATGATCTATGTTAACTGCATGTCTGCAGTCGTAACGCGCAAGACCTAAAAATCTACATGAAAGCTATTTTAAATCTTTTTACAAAGTGAATCCAAAAGAAGTTACATAAAGTTCACGTAAAAATAATGGATTTCTTTTTCCCCAACCTAATACATTTGTGCTTATAATACGTAAATAAAATTTAAATAAACTGGAAATTAATTTAAAATAAGTCAGAGAATATTAAAAAACTAATTTTGGTGACAAATTAGCTTTTAAATTTGAGTATTATACAAAGATTTTATAATTTACAAAATGTATTTCAAAATGCTTTGATTTCATATTTAACTGTCGAAATTTCTAACTCTATTTGTTAACTCAAATTCTCTCCCAAAAAAAATATTTCATTGTAATATGTTAAAATATTTAAGGAAATTTTTTATGATTGTAATTGATTCACAATTAATATTGAATTATAGACATGAGTAAAGCTTTTACAAAGTTTGAGATTTTTTTTCTTTTTTAATGAGCTTGTGAAGAGAATGAACACATAGCTTTCTATATGATTTACTTCACGTTCATTTATATCAATTATAAAATCCCGAATTATTTTCATAACGTCATACATAACAAATGTGTATTTATCTATTTCATAAGCATTAATCTCAGTAATTTCAAGCATTGTGAAAAAATTACAATTTTTTGCAATAAAATAATTGAGGGGAAAATTAATAAAATACTTATGCATAAACACACAAAATTTTAAAACACTAAAATACTTGTGAAAAATTCTCCTACAAAAATTAATTCTGGTATTTATTTGCATTCATATAATCAATCCAGCCTTTATAAATAAAATAAACAAACTTAAAACTTCAAGGTATACAATTCTTTCAGAATGTAGTAAAAAATGAGAAAAACTCGGTATGTTTACTAAGCAATAGTGCTACAACTTCTCATCCTTGAGTCAAAGAATTCACCAGTATAAGTAATATGCTGAATATAACACGAAATATTTTAAACCGATAAAAAATTGTCAAAATAACAAATAGGAAATGTACTTCATGTTGTTTATTCATAACAACTCATTTCTTAATTGATTTCAAATAGTTGAAAAAATGAATGCAGCCAAAGGACAATTTCATTTTGTTTACTTAAGAAGAAAAGTATAACCAATTTTCAATATGTCAAACATTTAAATGAAAAATGTTAATTTTTTTCCAAAAAGCCGAGTTAGTGGCATGAATTACTAGAAGATTTATTGTTGCATTAGCATATTTCCATGTACCTAGTAGAATACTGCTTTTCCAACTAATTAGCGTCAGCCAGTTTGGAATTTTCAAAATTTAGAAGCAGGACACAATTGAAGAACTCCACTACTTGGGCCTGCCACCCCCAATGAAATAATTTCACTTGGAGGACATAGGGAGCACGATTCATCCTGTCGCCATTAGTGAATACGACAGCTCTTCGGATAAGCCGAGATTCGAACTCACTGCCTTTCGATAAAGAGAACGACGCCCTATTCAGCATCGGCTTTAAAGATTTGTCGAATCGACCCCACTTAAAGATTTGTGATAAAGAAATCATGAAGTAAGATTTCATAAGTTAGACATTTTTTTAATCGTTTAACGGTTTGTATGCAATTTTGCTTTTTACTCTGTAAAATCAGTCTCAGTAAGATCATTTATCCAAAATGAAATACTTTGATAGTAACTGTCCCAACCACAAGTCTCGATCAAAAAAATACTATAAAAAATTACTTCACGATCACATTAATTGTAACTTTATATAAACTTTCAGATTTTATTTTATAAACTTTGAATAAAAATCAATTCATAACGTAATTAATCATTACAACTTCATAAAATTTGTATGCCTAGTTATGATTTTAGAGTAATATGCCATTATTTATTTGTGATAATGCGCTTTCTCTGCGTTTGTTTGAAGCTACATTATTTCAAAAAGCCACAATCATATAAGAACTGCATAGATTTCTGTAAGAATGCTTTAGAATCTAATTTACTGCTGTATATGTGGAAAGAAATTGGGTCAGACATTTAAAAAAAAATCTTGTTTTAACAAACTAAACTCTAGAACACAGTTCATTATTTAAAAAAGTAATTAAGCTGTATAATTAAACTATTCAACATAAAAAATATATTGAAATATTTTCTTAATTATGTGTGATAGGAATTAACAAAATATTAAACAAAAAAATCTATATATATTCAACTATTCCAGGAATCACTAAAATTACTTTGATAAGTACTATAATCAATTAATAAACTAAGTGGCAGTGTATTTCTGGAGAAATATGAGAATTGAACCCATGAACTTTATAACTGATGGCTAAATGGGCTTAGAGGTCAATTCGGCAGCACATTTTTTAGATTGATTTAGTTTTACAACCACTCTACGATCACATTAATTTAACTGAAACAAACAGTTTAAAAACTACTTCGAACCACAATTATTCTGACCCGAAGTATGAACTGAATACACGAACTATTAAACCGAAGGCCAGAGCGTTATTGACAGTCAACTCGAAGCATATCCTCTAGAATGGAAGATCCTAGGGTCGAACCTAGCAACTGTTAAACAGCGGATGATAAAGGCTGCGTTCAGCTTTCTGTAAGAACATCTACAAAGATTGTAGAGTTTCGTCTCACATATGAAAACACTGACCAAAATCAGGCAACTGGAGGAATAAAAAAAATCAAAATATGCTTTTTTCGAGATCATTGTTTATAGAATCAATATCCTCAATAAAAGCCCGTATTATTATAATGTAAATATCTCATGATAATACGAAAACTTGATCTGAGATCTCATTCTAATGCATAAATTTCATATGTTTCCTCGATCGTATTATGAAATTTACGAATTAGCAAAATATCCATAAATTAATAAATAGCATTAGAGCTCCATCTTTGTTATAAATATCATTCTAAACATTCTAATGGTTGTTTCATTCCGAGGAGCAACACCTTGGCGGTTGCAGTCTTATAAGCTTTACGATTACCTTTTACGCGTTCTACACCTTCCATCTGTTCTAAGCAAATCATAATTGGGAAGATGAGCGAGAAAAGTTCATCAAACTCGAAACCGAAAATGTGAAAAATCGCAGCAGTCACTTTCCATTCCAAATCACATTCGGTATCTGCATCTCGCGAGGGAGTCTGAAAATTCCACAGTCGAGTGGGTGAGCCACTGACTGCTATCTTTACCGAAGTGAAACGAAGTGAGTGACCTTGGATGCAAACGATTTTGTCACAGGTAGTTGTATGAAAAAAATAAAATAACTCTTTCATTCCTTTTGTACATAAATACTCCCCCACTCTATTTAGAGCCCCACCTTCTCTTCCCCAGCGATTTTTTTTTCAAGTAAACAAAACTGTTTTCCTCCGCTAAACACCAATTTCAAAAGATAAATGAAATTTAATTTTTCACGGAGAATAAAGATAAGATAGATAGTTTCCACTTTAACTATATTTATTCTTATCTAACTAAATTTTTTCGACCATTTTTATCAAATTTAACAATTTCTGCGGAACAGATCAGAATTTCTAGGAAAATTCGCTGAAGCATTCAATCTGCATTGAAAAGAAAAGGTCATTAAAAATTACGTCTTAACTACATATTAAGCACACACACACACACTCCACTCGTTTTTATCACTTTTTATATCAACTATTTACTAATAATTTAAGGACTGTCTTGTTCAAATGTCATTATAAGTCAATTCTGTCATCACATTGAGTATTTTAAGACTTTCAACAAGTTTTAAGAAATTAAAATAAATAAGTACACGTTTATGCTTTAAACTTGTTGTATAAATAAAAGAAAGCTAAATCCAGTTGGAATATATTTAGGAAAGATTTTAAGAGAAATTTTTTAGTAGAAATATATACATTCGAGTTATAAGATAACCTTTGGAAGGAATAATTTTCCCAGCAGAAATTAAAAAAAAAAATGATTCACATACATTCATTTAAATATTCGAACTTTAAACTAAGTACCTGAACTTTATAATCAAAGCTTTAACTTTTATTATGAGGAAATTTCATAAATCTTAAATATTAAAATATTTCCGTAATTAGAAAAGGAATTATATTTGATAAATTATTTTGAATTCAAAGGTTAATTTTTCAAAATTATCTCACATCAATTGAAACAAATATTATCTCTTTTCGTCAAAATCAGTAAGATACTAAATAAGGAAATGAATCAGTAGAATTTCTGGATCCGATCCAGCTGGTCATCGATACATTTGACCTCATAAGTCATGAGATAACAGATATACATGATTTTAAACGATGTAGAAATCAAAAATCAATGGAATGAAATAAAATTCAGCTAAAAATGCAATAGAAGGCAATAAAAAAAGCGTATTTAGAGTTAAAAATAAATTTAAAAATGAATAAAATTAAAAATTAAGAAAAATTTACGTAAATAAAAAAAAATTCAATAAAAGAATAAAGTTTTACAAAAACAAAGATTGGAAAAAAATGGCTTTAATCCTGCAAAATTGTATAGCTACGATTGAATTTTAGTGACATATTAAAAATAATTATTCGAACAATGGGTCATGGAACACAATTAAAAAAGCGTTCACATAAATCTAAAATACGCAATTATCTTCCATGGGGAAAAAATTGGCCACTTACACAATTGCGAACAACATTTCAATTGCTGTAATGGCTAATATTACTTTCTAGTGCATTTGCCAGTTATTTTTATTACTGCAGAAGTGAGGTCTAAAAGAAATAGCACCAAGGACAAACCACCCAGTTAAAACAATGTACAGAATGTAATAAATAAAAAAATATTAACAATTATTAATTAAGTAAATACACAATAAAATCATCATCTAACTCATTTTCAAAACTAAATAGCAATATAAATTCCCAAATTGGTCAAAAAAAAAATGACCTCGTGAGATTATCGAGATTGAATGAAGATGGTTTTTTACATCAATTTTCTTTTCCAAAAGAAATTATTTTGGGTTTAAATTACTCTTTTCAGGTTATTTCTTTCTTCTTTGAGTTTCTTTTTTTTTTTTTTTTTCAAAGTTTACGACTTCGGATTTCAGTGGGTTCTTTGAGGAAGACGTTTTAGATACCACAAAAGATCCAAAACTTGAAATTTCCCGGCATCAAGGTGTGAATTTTGATATCAAGTTAATGACCCTTTGCAGAGCATAAAAAACTATGAGGCAGAACTAATATCCTAAAAACTATACCAAATTACAAGAAAACTTTAAGATTTTATCATGTCAGATGAGGCTCCATGCTGCAGATTCTATAATATGAATAGAATGTATTATAAATTATACAAGAGAATGAAAAAATGTAATCCGATAACCAAGATGATCACAAAACCAAAAGTGTATAAAATTATAACTAAAGAAACGATTTTGTTAGTTTTGACGCTGAAATAACAAATCTTTTTTTTCTTTTTCTTTTTTGATAATTTGGTATTTCAAAAAAAAGCAGGTCTGATTATAATATTTAAACTTCTGTAAAAAAAATTAAAAAGACTAATACAACGCAAACAAAAAATCACCTTCTTCATGCGAAATAATTATGGCAATAAAGAATGAAAAACAAAAGAAACAAGAAAACGAAATAATTTCACTTAAAATAACAATGGTAAATTATTTCGTATGAAAATAATTTCACAATATTCCCCTGTGTCCTATGAATTTTCCATGTGAACTGTTTCATTTCCAAACACTTATCCCTGAACTAAAATATCTATGTTCTTCAAAAATATTTATGAAGCCAGGAAAAAGAAATTTTAATTTTCCTATCCTTCTAATAAGAACTCATACATAAAATTCGTATTAATTATTTCTATAACCACTTGCCGATAAGGTTATTCATTAGATCATAAACGCCAGTTTTATATCTGATTGCATAACACTTAGCTACAAAAATGAAAGCTACAATGCAAAAAATGATGCTGAATTTTGAAAGATTGTTTTTGGATATTTTTAAGCAAGGCTTTTATTTTATTTTTTTTAATTTTTTAACAACTTAGATTGAGGGGAAAAAAATGAAAAATCAACAATGAAAACTAGTGCGGGAGGTTTCATCTTTGAAAGAAACAAATGAGGGACACGCATGGGGGAGTTTGCACCCTAATCCAATAAGAAGAAGCCATACCTCACTCAACCGTCGAACTTTCTAATCCGGCCTGGGAGAGGATGGCCAAGCAGACCGGTTTACAATAATCATTCATTTGGTTATTAAACTTTTTACACATGAAAATGTGAACTGCCGGGGCAAGAATTTTGTTTCAGGTTGGAAAACTGTTAAGGTTTTCGTTAATTTACTTGCATCTCAAAATGAGGGAAAAAAGGTTTAGTGATGAAAACATTCTTAAATTAAAAGAATTTAAAATTCGATTCTTCGTAAGAACATAAAAATAAAAATTTTTCGTTAGCATCATGTTTTTATTATAGAATATATTTTCCATTATGAACAATGGTTTACAATTTTTTTTTAAATAATGAATTTTAGAAACATATTTTTTAAAGAAATGAATATTGAATTTAAGGAAATGAATTTTTGAAAGAAAAAAAAAAAAAAAAAAAAAAAAAGAGTTGAAGCATGTTTAATGCATATATTGGTTCAATAGCCCAGTTGTATCATGCGAGCTAAATTTCAAGTCTGACTTTAGAAACTAGATATACATATTTTATAATGCACTAAATAATAATAATAATAATAATAAAAACAATTGAAGTATCGAAAAATTTAACGAAAATGTTAATCGAAGCTTTAATTACTTACTTTACAAAATACTTTTTGATCTATCGTAAATTCCAAGATATTTCAGAAAAATAAAGACAAAGTATTCCAGTTTGTACAACTTTAGAGATAAAATAACAAAAATATGAAAAAGGGAATGAGTAAAAATATGTTTCATTATAAAAACGTTAATTAAAGATTCCAATTAAATGACTTCAATAATAAAAACATATTTTAAAATTTTTATTTAAAAAATTTAAATTTTAAAATTAATACAGGAAAACTTTGTAAGAATATTATATCAATATAAACCTAAGACTGTCTAGCTGTATCAATTTAGACATTGCGCAACAAAACCCAAAAAACAAACCAATCGTGTATCAATTTAATGACTCTGAAAGTATATATATATATATATATATATATATATATATATATATATATTCACACACGCTTAAAGTGCATGTGTTTATGTTGAAAATTTGCAAGACTTTAAAAAAAACATCACAATACAAAAAATATTATATTTCCAATAAATGCAAATTATGCACAGTTTGAAAGTTTACAGTGCTATAATTACATATACATGATATTTTTTTTATATATAGGCTGCATAAATAAAGAAACTAGTAAAGGGATGAGGAGGAAAATTTTTAATATCAAATATTAATTATTAATCTAATATTTTGGCATTTGTTATAGGCATTATTCAAAACTTTCTATATTTAAAATAATGTTGAAATACATTTTCAATTTTTTTTTCTTTAATTTTTTTTTCGTTTAAAATGTTGATGGGCAAGTTTTGATAAGCATGAATTATGATGCAAAGTAAATCAGATAAGCTGAGTGAACACTTTAGGCAGTTTACACACTCTTATCTAAGAGATTACTGCCCAAGTAAACAAGAGTTCTGATACTACATTTTAATTTGTTCGCTATTTAATAGGCTAGTAGAAATGAAGGAAGGACGCCATTAGGAATTTATGTAAAGCGAAAATAAAGAAGACATACTAGCCGTCCGAACTAGATCTGACAAGATATACAGTAGTCACAAGTAGTCGATAAAAATAATAATCAAGTGCTTTTCAAAAAATCCACTTGACAGCTATCATCACGCATCTGAATGATAGGAATTCATTTTCTGAGCCCCCATTTTAGAGTTTTTTTTTTTTCCCCAAATAACTTTTTATAAATAAATGCCGGATATATTTTATTTATGATTAAATTATAATATAATGGGAAAAAAAAGCTTAACAATAATATTGTCCTTAAAATATAAATAAAAATTTAATGTTTTGTACCATATTAATACTCCATTTAAGAAATAGTCCAAAAAATGTGATGCATTCAAATGCAAAAGCAATTAGTTTAGCAAAATTTAGGTCAATATTGATCTATGATAAATTAATTTTTAGCAAAAAAAAAGTCTAGATTTAATTTCTGCAACATCCCTATTAACATGATTAAAACTTCTCTTATATTATGCTAATCATGGAATAAAGAAAATGTTTATCCGAAATCTATTTTTATTTTATTTTTATTTATTTTAATGAAATATAAATAAAAATGAATTACTCAGATTCATATTTCCATGATCAAACTTCTCTTATAATATTTCCTGTTCATCAACTTGATCCCAGAGTACTATAAATTTCCTACAACTGATAATAATTTAAAATGGCGTGTTTTGGAGTTACAAAGAACATACACTTCAACCCAATCTGTAACTCCGAAACAAGACATCTCAAGTCATTGTTGGAGGTAAGATACTCAAAACATTAGGTTCAAGTTGACGAACCAGAAACATTTTGGGAGAGGTTGTTTTAATGATGTGGATGACATCATTTCTTAAATTCATAAAATCGTGAGCTTTCTTTATTTTATGAGAAGTTTCAACACCCAAAAACTCCTCTTAGAGGGACAATTGGTAATTTTATATGCTGATGATAACACCTATTTAAATCTTGCTATTTATACATTCCCCCCCCCTCTTTGATAACGCTGAGCAATATATTTAATAAGTTAGAAATTGATAAATCATCGTTTTTAATTTTTGATTCAGTAATGTTTTCAATTTTTATTCTGCAAAAAAGACAGGAATTCATTAAAAAAAATTATACTGAAAATTCTTAATAAGAAAATTAGCTGTCAGATAATTAATTAACAATAAAAGAAAGTGCTACCCCAATCTGTTGTGAAATGTCTTTTCTACAATTCACAACAATATAAACAAAACCAAAGTTTGCGAAATTTCTAAATTTTCTGTTCATGGGAATTATTTAAAATTGTTAATGTTTTACTATCTTTCTGGAATTCTTAAAGGCTCAAAAAAGCTGTTTTAAAATACAGATTTCTTATTTTAATCGTTAAGTAGCTTTCTATTTTAATTAATGTCAAGAATTTTATGACCGTAAATCAATCGCGAAAAAAATCAAAGATGGTTA
Source organism: Latrodectus geometricus (assembly GCA_026290005.1). Taxonomy (NCBI): domain Eukaryota; kingdom Metazoa; phylum Arthropoda; class Arachnida; order Araneae; family Theridiidae; genus Latrodectus; species Latrodectus geometricus. The sequence continues at coordinate 133,098 of JAPDSC010101402.1, read as the reverse complement.
CTTGACAAGCATTCAAAACTGAGAGTAGGAGTTTACTTAACAAAAAGAAATCTGATACTATAAACAAAATTTAATACGTGTGAGATCTTGACATGATTGATTCTCTGTTGTTTTACTACATGTAGAATCGTAATATCTTAAAAAATAAAAACATTGTTTTTTTTAATGCAAGTGACATAAAAATAGCCCGCTGAAAGCTAATTTTTCATTCCGTTAATACTTTTGAAATTGAGTGTTGGTTCTATACTTCACAAGTCTATCGGTTTTTAAAAAACCTCATATGCTTGTTTAAATTTTTACTCCAAGCAAGAAAATTGAAAGCGATGCTATTGGAACAAGTGCCATCGTATAAATAACAAACAATTGTACGTCTTAAACTAATTAAGAACACTTGGTCCATAAAATATTTACGATGAAATCAATAAGTATAGTCGGAAAATTCATGTTCCGTTTGGTTATTGGAATATTTACATAAATTGAGGAAGAAAACAATAAGCCAATGTGAACTTATGAAATTAACTGCTCAGAAATGAAATCATAATATAAAGTTTATAAATTATGCTTTAATACTTCTAAACTTTATAAAATCTAAATGCTTTCTATAGTAATCAAACGGGAATTTGGCAGATACGAATTTTTTTTTTTTCCTCGTGCTAGGTGTAACTTATATATTTTTCTGTTACAGATTGTCAGCAATAAAAGATTTTGAAATATTATAGGGTACTTCGGGAAGTTATTTCGTTTTATATAAAAATGAAAAACGTATAGCGA
>JAPDSC010101402.1:72522-132317 GCA_026290005.1 Latrodectus geometricus | reverse complement strand
CATCATGTTTGCCAAGGGGGCACCCTAAAATATAGTTTTACCGAAGGATTCAGCAGATGCCAAATTTTAATGAGACGATAGACAACAGAGCTTAATCAACACAGCAGATTTTTAATAAAACATAAATAATGAATTCAATAAATGTTTCATAGAAATTCAAATAAAATTAACAATACATTCCTTTTTTCAGTAAAATTGGTTAACTAAAAATTATTAATGGATATCAAATTTGAAAATTAAAGTGATCATATAATTAAAACAATAGGTTAATATCTCAATTTTTGATCATATATACATATAATAATAAATAATTCATTTATAGTAACTATAAACAAGTAATTAAAAATAGTAATTTATAATGTGGTGTGAAATTTTAAGAATATCTTAAATTCATTATAAAAAGATCATTAATGTTTTTTTTTTATTAATGTTACATAATAATACATTTTATATAATGAAAAAAATTTATTGATGAATTATGAATAACCTTATAAAAAATGTATACAGTAATTTCTGACAGCTGATTTCAAAGTCATGATAAGCGCTATTTACATAAATCTCAATCAACCTTTCTCTCTCCATATACATATATACGCTGATTTAAATAAAATTTAACATTTTTCGATAGTCAATAAGAATTTATTATACTGAAATATAATGAATTTAAACCTATTTTGTCATTTTACTTACAAAAATTAGATCTTCATTAACAATTATTCAATTTTAGCAAATTAATTTTATAGTGCTGTAAAAAATTAAAATTTCAGAAATGTTTTAAATATGAATAATTTATGAATCTTAATTTTTTTTACAATCATGATCATCGTTTATTATATGCCAATATACAGAAAATAATGATTTACTATTTATTTTAATATTTTATGTAATATATTTTCGAAATAATCTTAACTTGAAAACATGAATTAATTTCATTTAAAAATGTTTTTAACTTCAGATAACAATTTGTATCTGATGTAAATAATTATATCTTTCTTGCTGTTTTCATTACAGAGAAATTCTTGTTTAGTGTAATTTGTCAGATCAGCTGAACAAGAAAATTCTCTTTCGGCAAAACATTGCCTGCGGAATTCAAAAACTTTCATTTGAATTTCAAGCTGAGCTAATGACAAAAAAAAATTTTCATGAATGAATGCTTCCTTGAGATCGTAGCATCGAATATTTTGCTCTTCCTTTTCCCTATAACATTTTTTATCACCATTAATTCTGTTTTCATTCCCATAATGTAATTTTTTTCAAACACACACGCTATGCTTTTGGCAATTAAAAATTAAATCAATTATACCTGATCTTAACGAAGAAGAATTTAATTATCGAAGTGAACGAAATTAGGCCAAGGGTGGAAATATTACTGAAAAGATTCCAATCAATTTGAACTTGAAAATGAAGCAAGAAAATACTCCTTCCTATTTATCTAGGGTTGTTATTTTATTACTTTGTAACATGTGGTTGCATTCATAAAAGGTTTATTTAAAAGAAAAGTTTTAAATTTTTTTGAAAAATAATTAGCTTTAGGTTTTTAAACTTTTTAGTGCTCTGTTCCAAATACTCATTACATATAATCTGGTTTATCTAGTTCATTTTAAAATATACATTCAACACAATCGATTTCAGAATTTACTGAATCAATTTCAAAATCTTTTGATCTTGATTGAATCTATACTTTACTATAGACAACTGCCAAATGTTAATTACATACCTGCTGATTACTTAAGATTTTCCAGTAGCTCTGAGAAGTTTTTATTACAATAAAATATTAAATTCAATGTCACACAAGATATAATATCAATAAATCATTTTTATTTTCAAAATTAAGTGTTTAATGTTTTAAATATGTTAAATATCTTACTTATCTTATTATAATATCATTACCATATCTTTTATGCTATGCACATATCTTTAAAATAAGTGTTGTTAGAGAAATGATAAATTAGAAATTCTTAACTATTCCATTTTGATGATAAATAGAAACTTATTTTTAAAGAAAAGTTAAAAAAAAAAATTATAAAAATTCTAATTTATAAAAAAGAGTTAAAAAAGAAATTGCTATGTTATAAAAATTCCATTAAATAAAATAAAGTGTCAAATATGCTTAATATGTAATTGATTACTATACCTATGATGGGAATTAATAGTATTATATAATATGCTTAAAATAAGCTCTGAAAATTTTTTGGAAAATATGAACATGTATCTTCATATGCTGAATAATGCTATGCAATTAAGTTACAAAAGTATAACTCAAAATTTGTATTGCATTGTGTATTTTTCATTTATGATGATATACTTAATATAATTTTTATAATTTGCTTATTATTTTATATTTTTTGTAAATGCATTTCTTTGGTATCAAATATAACATGATCAATTTTGATACAGAAATGCATTAAGATCAATCCACAATGCAGCTTAGACTTAATAAGAAAATATTGGATTATACACAAAAAATTACTATAATTTGAAAATTTATTGAGAATACTACAGATCTTCATATACTTCAAATGTTTTAAATACTTTCATTCTATAATTTCAAATTGTTTTGACAATTCCATTTGAGTAGATTTGCAAGCTAAGTCATTTAAGTGTTTTAGACAATAACAAGAGTTTTTAGAAGATTTGAAAAGAACAAAATAAATTCAAGATAGATTTGCTTTATATGTTTGAAGAATAAATGGAATATTTTATTTATCATGTAAAATTTTCCTAATTATCAAATAAACTTACAATTTTGACTGTGTGTGTGTGTTTTTTTTTTTTTTTTTTTTGGTGAAATAATATTCATTTTAAAATAAAACTTTTTGCAACAAATTTTACTTGCTTCACCAATATTGTATATCAGGCATCAGAATTTTTGTCTAAATTTTTATGCTGTAATATTATTCACAAAAATTATGTAATCTATTTGGATATGTTACATTGCAACATTTTTATTGCAATAATTACTATAATTATTCTCTTATTTATTTATTATTATTATTTTTTTTTTTTTTTGCATTTATGTGCCGCCTAAGCAAGAAAACCATTAATAGAAAAGGTTTTTCTTTCTTTCTTTTTTTCCTTGAAATAGTCCTTTGAATATCATACATGGTTTGATGATCATAGAACTATTTAAACTTTAACTTTTTTTTTACCTTCAATCCCTGAGGTGTCCAAACATCAAATACTTTCCACAGATTTTTTAAAATTTTAAAGATTTTTGTTTTATTAAATTAGCATAAAATACAAACCACTGAAGTTAACTGGATATTTCCAGATGAGTATTTCCTATTTTAGGTTCTACTTGGAAATTTAGATGTAACCATATTTCAGCTAAATTAAAAACCAATACCAAATAGTGGTCAAACTAAATTAAAAAAATTAATTTTTCATAAAAGGAGGTTCTATGTCCTATAGTAAAATTAAATATTAGAAAAATGATAAGGATAACATTAAATATTGGAAAAGTACTTTTGTACAGGGTATTCAGTGCACTGGAATGCAATAAAATCACCTTTGGAAACTTTATATCTATTAATTATATCAATTTAAAAAAAATAAATAAAATAAGGAAGCATTCATTATTTTTCCAATCCATTTTGAAACAATGTAGTGGACTGCCTAATAACCTAAGAATATAGTAAAGTATTTTAACATTCTCCGCATAATTCCCTACAAAGAGGATATTTCCTAGATTGCAGGCCCTGTTCACATGTTGCATGGGACGAAACCTGGAAAACTCTCATGCATCCACCCCTACAAATCCGTATGAAGAAAATAGACGCATAATAATTATCACTCATCATTCAATAGGACTAAGCCTGGGATTTTTCAATCTGTAAAAGGCTGTCCTTATAACGAGACCACATTGAGCTGAGAAAAGATTTTAAAAAATTATCACTCTCACTAAAAAATGTTTGCAATCATAGATTTAATATTGATAATTTCAACTGTATCAAAGATTCTACAGCCATAATATTTGGATAAAAAAATAATAATATAAAAAAAATAAAGTTAATCCCTTCGTGAGACATTAAATTATAAAATATAATGATAAAAAACATTTTAAAATGTACAATATTTTATCTTACAACAATTTAATATCCATAATTGAAATATGATTTTCATGAACAATAATGCATTTGTCAATCACAGAAATGTAAGATTTTTCCATACTTCACACACCATTATTAACAGCATATATTTGAAATAAATTATTCACTTTTATTATTCACATTTAGATTTTGTCAAAAGTGTTCACTTTTAGACAAAATCTAAAAAATTAATAAATCATAGAAGTGTATAAATATAAAATCACGTATATAAATATCTAGATTTCGCTTATCCATTTATAAATGAAATTTCTTTAAGACTCACAGAATTCAAATGATCCAAATACTTCAACCCTGCATTTAAAATTTTCTGAAAGTTTAATTATTTAAAAAATTAATGATTGATTTTGAAAACAAGTATAAAACATATCTTAATAAATAATACCCAACTGATGAAAGAAATAAAGTTATACAAATAAAATTAACCGAAAATTTTAAAATAAAATTAGCGACTTTTTTTATTTAATGTCTTAAAACATCAGATTTTATTAACGCTGAAAATAAGATTAACTATATAAAATAAGATTTTAAATTTATAACCTTTGCAATTTTATTATGCTTTCTAAAATTATATCAATCATTTATATTTTTTCCCTAAGAATTTTCTTAATAAACTTCCAATGCATGATGTGATTCTTAGGTACATGTGGAGATCCACAGGTGCCTCAAAATAAACAAATATACTTGGACATAATTAATAAGAAAAAGACGACAAAAATTATGTAATCCTAATATATAAGGAGCACAAGCAATAGCAACACGTTCCAACGGCAATAATCAGTGAGATAGTTAAGTAAAAATGAGAGATGATGGTCATAACTTACCGACTGAAATAAGACAAATAAATGATCACCACCGCTTCGAAATGTAATCAACGAAGAAAGTAACACAGGTGATATACTCCAGAGAAATTTCAGCAAAGTAGACAAAATTACACAAAAACAGACCAAAGTAAACAAATACTGTAATTCCGAATGAGAAAAGCGTCTGCTAATGCTTCACAGTACTTGCCGCGTTGTATAAAACAACGAATTTTCAATGAATGCAATGTGCCGCGAGGGATACTTGACTGACACGCCACTTTCGGAGTATGCGAAAAACAGATGCCTCTCCTAATTAAAAGTGGTAGTGTCATCTAGCGGCAGAGATCGGAAAGAAAAGCTATACCTATAAAACATGTTGTTTCATATATTTTTACGATTGTTAAATGAAAACTTCTGAAATAATTAGATAAGAAAAATTTTCAAATAGTAATTTATTTAAGAATTTAATTTAGAGCACATATATTTAACATAAAAATTATGTCAATCTCACAGCTTATGTCAAACAATCTGAGAAGCAAACTAGCAAAATAGATATCGATTTTAAAATGCTGTTAAAACAGAAAAAAATATTTTAAAACAAGATATAAGTATATTTGGCAATATAAATTAATTTTTCCCAATAAGAAATTTAGAAAAAAACAAATAGAATTAATAAGCCAAGTTTATTCCGGTACTTCTCTTGGAATTTCCTTTTTGTATATTTGTTATTTATAATAATTTTGAACAATTATAACAATTAAAATTGGAAATTAATTTAGTTATTCTCATCCTTATAATGTTCTTAGATTAAATGGATAATTCTAAATATATTTAATTTAATTATATGCTATTCATGTAAAATATATCAAATATATTCCTGTATTTGATAAAATTGATAATATGTAAATATATTCCTTTATTTGATAAAATTCATAATCTTTTGTTATTAAAGTTTTGATTCTAATTTAGTTTTAAACTGTGTAAATTGAATTGGATTCGAAGGGAAACTAAATGAAAAATAAAAGTCGTTAAAAATTGATCCAATAGTGTTATACAGAGCTGAACGCTGTTATATGGTCATCATCGAACTTTCAATAGCTGAAAGACCCTGTAATGAAAAATTTCCAGAAAATGAACAAGGTACATAAGAAAAATTTGTAAAGCATTCCCAAGGCAATCTGTTTAGAGAGTTAGTTAGGGTCAGTTAGACGTTTCTATAATTTTGTTGGTAGTGAAAATTTCTAAGCGCTTACCAATTAAATAAAAATTTAACAAAGAACAACGACCACTTAAAATGATCTTCGTATTAGAAACAAATGCATTCAGTTTTGAAAAATATTCACCATAATCATAATATAGTATGGTATCATTTGCACCTTGTGGAACAACTTATCACGATCGTTCATTATGATACTTAGAATTGCCCAATATTAATCCTGGAAAATGTTTGGTGAAGACTATCACTTTTTTACAACAGTCTTTGGCAGAAGTGATATAAAACGTTTTCATATTTTCTTTACCTTAAATATTTTTATCTGAGATTTATCATACTATCTATACCAGTTGATCATCATTTACTAAGAGCAGGATAATTTAAAGCAATAAACTTATTTCATTTGGTTCACAAATTATTTGTAATATCATTAAGCATAAATTCTCTTTATAGAGAATAGTTTTTAGACTACCAGCAAAGAACTCAATATGATGATAAGTTAATCGATTTTATTACCCATTTAATCAAAATACAATTGAAAACAACTAAAAACAAAATAAATGCTTTTTTTTTTTTTTTTTTTTTTTTCCTTAGAAGTTTTATCTAGAATATTATGCATTAATAGAAATAACATCAGATTATCTCATTAATTATATTTTGCCTAATTTTGCATTCTCTTTTTCTGCAATTATTCTGGTACTAGCTAAGTTTGGTTTCAATAAATCTCATGCGCGTTAAATTTTTCAGGGATAAATGAAGGGAAAATTTTAAAATAATATTGACTCCATTTATTCCAAAAGAGGTAGAAATATTTTCTATACTTCTCTGTGTGATCTTTAAAATTATAAAGCACCAAAAAAGCGGTAGTCTACGTATGTGAAATTTATACGATAATAAGATAATGGCTCATCTTAGATTAAAAAAAAAATTATTAAATATTCCATAGTTTTAAAGCTGTATGGGTAGCTATAACTGTACATACCGTTAAATTTCTGTTTAACACAAATCCAGGCTTATAAATGCTGTTATTACAGCGAGAAAGTACTCAGCACTGATTTATGCTTCCAAATTACTTGAAAATTTAATTACTTTCATTTTTTCCCAATATAATATACTTTTCCAATAATTACTAATTTGCAATTTCCATTTCTTCCTGAGGTAACAATTTTAATGGCAGAAAAGTTTAGCAGATAATTTAAATAATTAAATCAATATTTTATTACTCGTTAAACTATTCATCAACTATATATTGTTTTATATTTCGTCGCTCAAAATAATAAATAATAATTCAATAGTTTTCTTTTATATTTATTACTATTTCATTGATAAAAAAGGCATGTATTAAAAAGCACATTACTCTTACAATTTTTGCTTAAATAACTCTATAACGGAAATAGACTCTTACAGTTTCTAAATTTATTAAATAAACTTAATGTTACCGTTATTCATTTATTTAAAACATAACATTAGATCTGACAATTGTGTGAATTCCAGTTATCGATGATCTCAAATGTCAAAGCTGAAGAAAATCTCTCAGTTGTCAATGAAAACGCCAATTTAAAATCATTCATAATAAATTGTTGATTAAATAAAATATCGATTTCAACTTTGCATGCTTTTTTATTTTATAAAATTGGAAAGATTATGAATGAATAATTGATCAAGAAATAAATACACAGGAAGTTTTCTCGGATAAGAGAAGCCAAATTGTATAATAAATATAATTTTTAATACTATAGAAAAAAAAATTTCAGTTAGGTTTCTGCTTTAATACATTTTCTATTATTTTACAATATATTACCATATATTTTATTAAGATCAAATAAATGTAGCATTAGCACATGAAATATGTAGAATTTATTATTTTTTATTATATTATTTCTCGTAAAAAATTACTTATGTTGTGTGTAAACATGTGTTGTATACCAATAGTTCCTAAACGTTTCTGACTCTTTTTATAGTCAACACTTGTCCGCAGACGCTGTAATGAAAGGACTACATAAATGCATAATATAAAAATTACAAATTTAAAAACATTTTGTTGAAGAAATTTTTGTGTTTAAAATAAAATTTAAAAAGAGGATTTAGATGAACTTGATGAGATGTCTGGCTTATATTTATGTCAAGCTCAATATTAATGAATAGTAATCGCAAATTCCCATAACAATTTCTAGTCGGGCTTTTTTAATGAAGTTCATGATGGTATTGAATCCACGTTCTACCAAATAGGAAATGGGAAAGCAATTAATAACTTCTGCACAATAACCCATAATGCAAGATATAAAATTGGGATCTGTTTTGATATCAGAATTTGGGGTATCTTTGTTCAAACATTGCTTAATGTTCCTCATTTTTGGATATTTCCATAAGCTGCCCCTGCATTAGTTTGGATTCACCTGTGTTTGGAATCTAATACTTTCCATATGCAAAAATGTTTAACACCTAGTCGGGAATATCCAAATGAAAAATATTTTCAAATTTTTGGTTCAGGTCAACTTGAAGAACCTCTAGGTCTACACGATAAGCAAGCAAATCTTGATCATTTATTGTGCAATATCGAAGGATTTGTTAACTGAAAACATTTTTATTTTCCTAAATCCTGTTTGCATAGAGAAAGTTTTACGTCAAACGCATATATTGCGCATTTAGTTTTGATTAAACTTAGTTGACACCCTTGTAGTTTCAAATTCATTTCGTGATATTTAAATAAAAAATTAATATAGGCTATGTCATTTTTTAGTTAATTGAATTGGGTCACAAATCATTGTCTGTTTCTTCCTGGAATTCTAACACTAAATCAAATAAGTAATGGATAAATCAAATAGCTAGTAAAATCGAGTTCAATTTGCCTTTTTAGGTAGCCAGCGTACTTCTGTGTGACGAAAAAAAACGAACAATCCTTGTTATTTTCCAAAGTTGAGCGAATAATCTCCCATTGAAGGCATTACTATTGATTTTAATTGCTCTAACTTGTAATCTAGTGATCCATACAAACGTTCGCTAAGATTTTTTTACGACTAAGTAAAGTCGATAAATGACACAATATACAAAAAATACATTTTGAACAGCTTATTTTAAGTATGCCAGAAAGGCTCGGCATCTTTCTATCATTGCAGAAGCAACATTAGTAGCAACAGAAATGATATTATTCAAGAATATAGCTTTTACATCGAAAATTCTTTTTAATTCAGTAAATAACTTTTCACCTTTCATATCGATTTCCAAAGATTTAGCACAGTGTTTCTCAACCTTTTAGTATTCACGGCCCAATTTTCAATCATAATTTTCATCGCGCCCCCCCCCCTCCCCACCGCATACAACAAAATATATACAATAATAATGTATTTTGAGTATTTTGGCGTTAAACCTACACTACACCCTTAATTTTAAACTTTACAAATTACCAAGAATACCGAAATTTATTGACATTTTGCAACACCGATCCTCAGCATTGAAAAAACAAGAATCCTATGCTTTTTTATTGCTCTTGCGTCCCGCCATGTCGGGCATTCTCACGGTTTCGCGAGAAGTTTCGCTTTGTCTGGAATTTGTCTGGTCAGCAAAAAATTAAGCTAAGAGCGTGCGCAGATGTGAACAAATGTTTTCTCATAGGGAGAAGGAGAAAGTTCTATGACGCCAATTTCAATTCCAGACAATCTCATTCGAGTCGATCCTTCTATCGCTATTGAATCTATTCTGAATGTGTATAGTATATATATTTTCGTGTAATTGCAATTCACCGTATTAAATATTCACGGCAGCAGACTTATGCAGAATCATGGATAAATTTTTAAACGGGCGTAAGCGAGCATTAGACGATAGACAAGCATCAACAAGTACACAGATGAGCGTGGTTCCGAAAATAAAATCAAGAAAATATTCTCAAGAATACTTAAATTTTGGGTTCACTAGTACTGAAGTAAATGAAGAAGAAAGGCCCCTGTGTATCATTTGCTCAAAAATGTTGGCGGCAGACAGCATGAAACCTAATAAACTTAAACGACATTTGGAAACGCTTCATAGTGAGTGCGTAAACAAACCCAGAGAATTCTTCGAATTAAAATTAAAATCATATGAAAAGCAAAAATCATTGTTTAAAAAAACTTTGTCTGTGAATGAAAAAGCTTTAATTGCCTCTTACAAAGTTTCATATAAAATAGCCAGATGTAAAAAGCCTCACACCATTGGTGAAGAGCTTATTTTGCCAGCCGCGATTGATATTGTAGAAATTATGTTTGGAGATAATTTTGCAAAACAAATGCAGTCTATACCTCTTTCAAATGATACTGTTGCCCGTCGAATTGCTGATATAGCTGAAGATGTAGAGTGTCAGCTTTTGTCGAAGTTTAGTTACAAATTGTTTTCAATACAACTCGATGAGGTAACAGATAGTAATAAAGATGCTCATTTCATTGCCTATGTTAGATTTTGTGATGATTTGTCAGTAGTAGAAGAATTACTTTTCTGCAAACCAATAGAACTCAAAGCAACAGCACTCGCTTTATTTGCTATCTTAAATGGTTTTATGAACGAGTCAAACATAGAATGGAAAAATTGCGTCGGAATATGCACGGATGGTGCTCGTTCTATGTCAGGAAGATTCCAAAGTATTCAAGCACTTGTGAAACAAAAATCGCCACAGTGCGTCTGGACACATTGCATGATCCACAGAGAAGATTTGGCTTCCAAAGAAATGAGTCCTGGTTCGAATATTGTGTTAACTACGGTTGTAACCGTAGTAAATTATATGAAAATGAGACCCCTGAAATGAAGAATCTTTTCCGCACTTTGTAAAGACATGGGTGCAGTACATTCAGCGTTACTATTTTATTGCGAGGCAAGATGGTAATCACGAGGGAAATTTTTGCAACGTGTTTATGAATTAATAGAAGAAATCGCCATTTTCCTAGAAGAGGAAAACAGACCGGAAGCTGAGAATTTTCGCGATAGTTTATTTGTGTCGACATTGAGCTACATGGTCGACATATTCGAGAAATTAAATAACTTGAATCTTCAACTGCAAGGAGCAAATACACATATATTGGATACGAGTGATAAAGTTAATGCTTTTTGTAGGAAATTGGAATTATGGAGCAGAAATTTAAAGCAAGAAAACTTAACAAAATTTGAATGATTGTATTAAAACTTACAAGGCTGAAGAACAACACGTAAAAGTTGTTTTTGTAACCATTGAAAATCATTTAGCAATGCTAGCAAAGAATTTTAAAAAGTACTTTCTTGCTGACGACAAACTGATATCAAGTTACAAGTGGGAGAGGGATCCATTTCAAAATACTCCCGAAGGACTCTCAATCGAAGAGTAAGAAACCTTCATAGACATCATGACAAGCGGCGAAACCAAAAGACAATTTAGTAATAAATCACTCTTTGAATTTTGGGCAGGAGTGGATGATGAGTTTTCTGCACTAAAAACAAGGGCATTACGCATTCTACTACCATTTTCAACATCTTACTATTGTGAAACTGGATTTTCTGCGGTGGCTTCTTTGAAGACAAAATATAGATCTCAGCTAAATATAGAAAAAGAACTAAGAGTGTCTATTTCTAATATTAAACCCTCCTTCGAAAAACTTTGCTCTGAAAGACAGGCCTAAGGAAGTCACTAATAATTATTACATTTGTTTTTAATTTAGTGAGTTGTTTTAATTTAATAAGTTAATTATTAAATATGTCGAAATGTATTTTTTTTGTATGTGTGTGTGTGTGTTCTTTCCTTTCAGTCACTTAATCAATTTTTTTAAATAAAATTTTCTCTTGGATATGCTCGCGCCCCCCTAGGGGGTCGCGCCCCACAGGTTGAGAATCACTGATTTAGCACATAACAATTCTTGTTAAAATTTTTCTTCTTTTATAAATCTTATATAAGCTGAAATAAAGTTTCGTTTCCCTGTAAAATGGACTCGTCAAGCTATATAGAAAATTCAAATGCTTTTAAGTACTCACATAAAATTTTTTTAAGTACTGAGCTATTTTATCAATTCTTCTTTGTTCCATATTATTTCTCAGTGAAATTTCTTTTATAATGTCGAAAGCTAGTCTGTGCAACTCAATGCGTATTACCTTACTTACGGATGGTAAAATAAGTGCTTCACCAATAATGTGCGGCTTTCCAAATTTTACATCAAGAAATAAATGTGAAAAGAAGCATGAAGTACATTATCATCTCGATTATCACTTGGATGTTATCCCTATGCGTTATTCAGTGACGATATTTCCAAATATTTTTTCTTCGACTGTATGAAAAACGTTAAATCCTTATTCCTTAGCCACTATGGATTTTATTAAAAACTCTTTTTCAGCTTAGAAACATTGAATCGTTTGACATAGTTTTATTACATAGAAGACACATAAGAAAAGTACTGTTTCCTGCTGATGATAAAACCATATAACAAATATTCAACACATTTTACTATCGATATTTTTTTTCAACTCACTCATAGTATTATTTGTTAGAGAAAAAAATAAAAAAATTTGTACATCAAATGTTCAAAAATGCACTGTTAATTATTATTAACTTTTTCAATGGAATACTGCAATAAAGTCTTTTTTTTAATTAATTAGAGTTAACGATAAAATTTCATGCAATTGTTGAATGAAGTAAAATTTTCGATAGTTAACTATTAAATCATGGGTGAGTATCAGCGGACCCACGCCTATGATGTGTCACTGTACTCACACGTAAAAATTGCTAAATTTATTGTTACTTATATAAATTTCCATAATAATAAAATTGGATGGCAAATTTTTTATTTTATATTAAACTTTGCGTGGACTCCCTGACGTTGTTCAGAGACTCCCAAGTCAATTTTGACTTTCCATGTACTTCCTGAATATTATCGTGTTTCCATGGGCGTTCTTAGGGACCACTGTTGTAAACACAAGAAAGGGAGTAAGATAGATGAAATAAAATGAGTTTTATCTTTAAAAATTATTTCTAGCTATTTAAAATTTATTAGATGAAATATGTGACCATAAACCACAGTAACTAGAATATATAATATAAATTGTACAGTTAAGATAAAAAAAATGGTAACCCTAAAATATGGTACACGCTAAAAAAAGAAAAAAAAAATGGTACGCGCTAATAAATTTAATACTTAAATCCAAGAAAAAAAGTTTGAATTTTCTCCTTCTTGCTGAATGAATAAAGCAAAGAATCCTACTGTATATTCCTTTTATTTTTAACAATATTTTACGAAGCACACATTTTCAATTTTATTTTACATATACTTTCCATTTATATGAAATTCATGGATATTATGAAAGAAAATTTGAGTCACTGAAAAGAACAGAATAAAATTTCAAAAATATTTATAACACTGGGAAAAATATAATATTAAAATTAATAGTTTAAACAAACACACTATATTCAAAGTATAATTATTTAGATAAACGATGACAAATAGTTCAAATAACGCTCTTTAGGGAGATTCAAAATAATTATCAGTTTGAAATTGATTTGATTAAAGGGACAAAACTTTTTGAAAATACGAAATTATATTAGTTTTAATAAAAAAAACATTTGTATGTCATTAATGAGATAAATTTATATTCACTTGTAATTTCAAGCAAAATTGTAAAATTGTGTTTGTATTTTTTTATAATCAAAACTGTAAATAAAAATTCAAATATGTTAAATTAAAAAATATCATTTAAAATAAATAAACTATGAGCTATAAATAACTTCTGAGGAACTATTTCAAAAAATTTATATTTCACCAAGTTAATATAGCAAAATTATTTTTGGGATATATTGAACCTACAGATTTAAGAAATTTAGCTAATTTGTTAAACAAATTGCAAGTAATATTTTGATAAAAATTTCTTGGCTTTTCAACAATTGAGCTTTCAACAAAACTAATTAAATAAATCCAAGCTTCCTTTAATTTTTAAGCGCGTATGAGTTTTGTCTTGGACTCAAATATGAATTTCTGAGAATCCAATTTAATTTTTCCAATGAATTTGCCTGCAGAAACTCTTGATGAAAGAATTCAAGGGTTATTGTCCTAAAGCTCTGATATAGAAATGGTCATTACTATCCTCTGAGTGAAAGAATTAGCAATCATTGTAAAGACGGATAGTAAATTACCCTTAAATTTTCTTATTTTACAAACGCAATTTTTTTCTTGGAATCCCTGTCTATAGATAGAAAGTCTCGGACATGAAATATCTTTGAAATATTTAAGAAAATAAAATATATTTATATCTGTTAGTTTTTCATAATATTTTCTTATGATACCCAAACAAATTTACTTTCTCAGTTGTAAGTCTATTTTAATCAAATTTTTATCAACTTGTAGTGAATACTGAATGTTACAAAATTCTAAGAGAACAGTTTTACAGTTATTCCTTAAAAGTCACTGCGAAACTGATCTTATAAGCTAGCTTGCACACAAACCATCCTGTCCTATAAGAAAAACGGTGCTATGAATGTCAAACCACTAAAGAGACTGAATACGATGTTATCGGAAAGAACTGTTTGTAATGATTGAATAGCTCAATTTGATCTTCTACGAATCTCGGTTTTCTGGACCGATAATTATTGCCGGAAATATGAAGCGTAGGGAGATACAACCAATTTGACTACTATTATTGATTAGTAAGCTCGTAGTTATCATTTAAGATGCTATTAGACACGATCCAGTTCATCCCTAAAATAATTCAGACATATTGATACACTACAAGCATATCGGTGTGATGGAGAAATAGTTCAATTAAATGTGCTATCTTGGATTGAATTGAATTTTTTCAGCAAGACAACGTGGAAGCACAAGGCATGTTTGCAACATATTCAACTGTCCCTTTCTCCAGTAAACTTTAGTACCAATGAATCATAACGTCATTTAGCGCCATGTGGTTGTCTGCCTGTTCTGCACCAGACTTGATGAATTATATGGCATGACTGTGATCTATCTTTCAAGATACTACCAAGATAGTAAATGAATCTGTATTTCGTAGAATTGATGCTTGTATCGCTACAAAATTTGTCCCTACTTTTTATTCAACTCTTTTACACTTCATATTTGTATTAAAGATATTTTTTGTAAATAAAATAACCTACAATTAAAATTATCGATTTTGGAAAACTTTGTGTTTTCTTTATTACTACAACATTATTGAACTTCCCATTGAAATGCAAAATTATTGAACACTGAAAGAATAACTAGAAAGCAAACTAACTCTAACAAAGCGTACTAATTTGTAATGGCAAAAGATCAATGTAAAGGTGATATTGCATGAAAGAAAGTTAGAGAATTCAAATTTTCTGATGAAAAACTCTTTTCAATTTCGACCAATTACCTGACACCTGTAAAACTCATATGGTAAAAACAGATGTTTAGTTCAAAGAGATTATGTCTCGTGGAGATATTTCTACCGATATAAAAGCTGATTTCATATTTATTTCAACAAAAATGACTTTTAAATTGTATTTAGAAATAAGAAATCAGCAGCTGTTAGCTCAGGGATACTCTGTCTTCAAAGTACAAATTTCACGTTTCAGAAAGACGTCACATTACATATCCACATGAATTTTAAAACAGTGATTCACCAAAGCTAAATGAATATTATGACATTTTAGAGAGTTCTTTTTATTTAAGTTTTATGTGAAAACACATTAAAGTTTTCAAATAAAACTTAAATCTTAGGAATTTATAAAAATAGAAAATGATACTCTACGTAAACAGATATTTCAAACTTTATCAAATCAAGTGTGACAAGATCAAACTTAAATTATTTGAAAGTATAAAATATAATAATGAGTATGGGAGTAATAAAACCATATTGCTTGGAAAGAAATAGAAGCACAACAGAAAATATTAGATTGAAACAGTTACTGAGAAATTACTCATCTTGTGAATTTCTTTTAATTTTAAACTAGAATGAGTGCTTATATATTATGGATTTAGTTTATTTAATTTTTTTACTTAGTTGTTTTTTTAATTGTATTTACTAAAGAAGAAATATTTATTCTTTATTAAAGTATTCGCGGTTTCTTTTAAATTTAGTTTTTTTTTTTTTTTTTTACCCCATATAAGAGCAAATTGTTCATTAGCAGATAGTTAGTATTTAAATTTCAAACGCTACCTGTGTAGAATGAAATATTTATTCTACAAAATAATAATATTGTATTGAGCATA
This sequence comes from Latrodectus geometricus, assembly GCA_026290005.1. NCBI lineage: Eukaryota > Metazoa > Arthropoda > Arachnida > Araneae > Theridiidae > Latrodectus > Latrodectus geometricus. The sequence continues at coordinate 116,035 of JAPDSC010101402.1, read as the reverse complement.
CATATTTATTTTTAAATTCTACAGTTGCAGAAGATTAAAACTTTTCACGCTAAATGTGGATCTTGGATACTAAAAACAAATTAAAAGTTTAAATGGTTAATTATTTAATTTAACCCATTTTTGTAAACTTGGTGACGGAGACTCGTCTTGATTGAATACAATACAATATTCAAAAAAGAAGACTGTATTGTATTCAATCAAGACGAAAAGAGAGAAGATTGAATACAATACAATCTTAAAAAAATTCCGTACTTAAAGGGTTAAGAAATGCTGTAAGCATGTGAAAAGCAAGACCTTTAGTTTCATTATTAAGAGAATAGTAATTGTAGCTCAAATTCAGCAATCTTGCATATAGAATGTACATACTGAAAGTATTTATACTGCTGGTGATACTTCGTACTTTGTGTGATGTGCAAAAATATTTGTGAATAATAAATTTGATTTTAAAAGGAATGGAAAAATATTTGTCACCAGTTGCATTTGATTCTTAAGCGAAATTTCAGCCGTTTGTCATCAATGCTTAAAAAAAAAAAAAAAAAAAAAAAAAAAAGTAAAGTTAGCAGAATATAAAAGTAAATAAAAGAATTTTAATAAGTCTTCAATACAGAGATTAAGAGTTCGAAGTTTACATATTTGTGACAATGTTAAAGATGGATTTCCAATATTTTCAAATCTCCGACACTAGAGGGGACGGAACTGCGATCATACGTATGAGTATGATACCTTACGTAATGGTAACATGTATACCATTACGTAAGGTAACATTACGCATACGTAGGTGTGCCATCGTAACCCCCGAAATTGGAATGGTTATCGCAATTTAAAAGCAGTAGACCAATAGACTTGGTATGGTATTACGGCAGGTATCATTTCATGAGGAGGGCAAGAAATCACAACCATGACCAATACGTAGGCCAACAGTCATTAGCGAACACTACGGTCTTTCGTCTAGGTTCTTATAGAATTCACTACCGTCCGATTGCGAAAGCGACTCCTTTCCCAACGAAGGCACCGCAGTTACGATTTTCAATTTATGAAATAATGCTTTCAAATGCAACATTCGCAATACTTAATATAATAATTTACTGAAAAACTAGCTGATGGGGATTGAAATTATTACAGAGAGAGGAAAAGAGTATTAGGTGTACAGAGCTTCTTCTACAATTGAATTCTGGAAATTATAGTAACAGAATCAAAATAACCAAATTAAAAACAAGTTACTTGGCGTCTATTTTTCCTTTTGGGTAAAGCAAATTGATGTGAATTTTGTACTCCACAAATCTATAAAGTGGAACAGCAAGAAAATCAGCAATTCAAAACCGTGCAAAATACCTGCTTTAATTTTATAAGTCAAATTTAAAATATTTGACCAACGCTTCTTATAGATGTTATTGTATTTTTTATTGATAAATATATTTCTAGCACATCTAATTATTTTTGATTTTTACTATAGATGTATTTTATAAATATATTATCTTGTTTTTAAAATAATTATTTTGCTCACATCTATATTTTTTGCATGTGTTCTTTTTTTTTTTATTTTGAAAATATATAATGTTAAATAAAAAAAAGTTTTATACGTATGTATTTAGGCTTATGGATATTTACAAAACATGAAAATATTTATTATATTTGTTTTTGGCTTTTTACTTTATTACTATAGGAACGATAGATATTGGCTTTTTTTTAAATGAATAATGAAATATCTCGTCACACAACATGAAATAACTTATAGACTCTTATTTCTAATTGCTCAAATTCCAGTTGATCGGGATTATATTTATCCTACATAATAAACTGTACGTAAATTTAAAACCTATTAATAGAAATAATTTATGATAAAACAAAGAAAATGTCAAACAATACTAAAAAATTATTAATTTCCCAAAATAAAAACAAATATTTAATGTGTTATCGCATACAATTAAAATTTTCTTCATGATTTCTTTTATTTTAAACATTCGTAATGTGCCTCAAGAATTATCGTCGACGATTTCTTTTATACATGCACATGAACCATTTCTGGGGTAGAATGCTGCTTTTCATAGCTTTGTCCTTTAGACGCTTGTTGGCAGATGTAGCATTTCCTGCTCTTATCTTCGACGAATGACACCATATGTCACCCGGATATTCCCCAATATCAAGTTACGACAGTTCTTCTAATCTTCCTCGGCACCGAAGTGGCACCTTGACAAACATATTCTCAAGACCTGCCACCCATTGAAGATGTTTGGCACTTTATTCAAAAATCGTAAAGGGGAAGACAGACTAAGAATTTTGAATTTTTGTAGAGGCTTTTTGGGGAATAACATTTCAATCCATCATCTAAGTTCAAACAGATTCGATGCCTCAATTGTTATTGCCTATATATATATATATATATATATATATATATATATATATATATATACACAATAAATAAAATTATGTTTTCTTAGCTGTAGTGAAAAACTAACGGTAAGGTAACGAAACAAATTACCAACGCATCATAATGACATTTTTATGTCTGTTTTTACAAGTTTTTATCACCTAGTCTAAAATAAAAATATTTTTATTTAAAATTAGTCGATACCACTAACTTATTTTGTACTTTTAAGCTTTTAAAAAATCATTTATTATTACCATTAAGTATCCTGAATGTACTTTTATTTGTATTCATGGTTTTTATAGGTAATATATAATACGTGTGATGATTAGAAAATACATAGAAATATAATTTTAAAAATTTAACTGTAATAAAAATAAAAAACATTTAACTGTAATAAAAATAAAAAAAAAACATTTAACTGTAATAAAAAAATAAATAACGAAAGCTCAAAATTCCTTTGACAAGTGCAATTTTACAAACAATGACTTTCGCTTGTCAAAAACTATTACATGTTATAAATGTAATCAGGGTAGAATACTTATCAAAGGTAAAATGAGATTTTTCAAAATTTTAGTTCGTAAATGGGAGTTATGCTTATCATTGTGTTTATGGTGTCTAGGTAGGGATTACTAATTTGTAAAAACGTGAATGTTCGTAAATTAGAGATTCGTATAAGTGAGCATCAATTGTACATAGAATAAATCGAAATCGTGCACTTTTATTTACTGAATGATTTGATCCACATTGTAAAAAACCTAACAACTAAATGATTGTAAGGAAATTGGAACAACTATCACGCCAGGTTTTATAGAAGGAATTTTCATTGTTAGAGATTGTATTCACAAATGACAAGGAAGAAAACCCAAAAAACTACCAAGCGTCCACTTCGTAAGAATTGCATGTATCAAAATCAAACTGATTGACTGCAACACCAATATTCTATTGCTCAAAACATGCTAGCATCAAATCAGAACCCCACTTAGAGCAGTCCTTTTATTAAGTTATGGTGATCTCCTATAGAATAATTGGTGTGAATTGATAAAAAGATAATTCTGATTCGACCTACAAGTGTAAAATTGATTATCATAATATAATAAATTTATACATCGTAACATTCAGTTTAGGGAAACTAATAAGAAATACACATTTCTTACATTTAAAAGAAAATATATAGTATTCTTTTGTGTTTTAAAAACTGCCATGTATTCGTAAATGCAGGGATAAAAACGCAAGTTCACGATATAGGATATTCCCTTCTCGATATTATCAGTGAGTTTTTCCTGATTTTAGAAAAAAATATCATTTTAGTCCATTGTGGCTCATGTTTCCGAAGTTCCTAATATATCACACATAGAAAATGCATTGAAATATATTAGAAAGGAGTCTAGAGATAATTATTTAATAACTTCGCAACTAAAGACAATTTTTAAGTGTCCGATACCTAATACGACTCATTTTTATCTATAACTTGAGACATCATTTCGCAGAGCAAAATAACGTTTTGAATAATGATAAGTAAATGATAAACATTTTTCGAAATCGCAAATTTTCTCTGAGAGCTATGGACCATATATACAGTAAATGCTCGTTTTTACGAACTCGTAGGGGCCGGTAAAACAGAAAAAATAATGTTTTAGGTAATTAAGATGACATTTTTTATCAAACTACTTTTTCTTTATAAATATGTATAAGGTACTACTATAAAAATTATTTAGAATGCAGAATAAGAAACACATGCATATTTATATTTAAAAAGTATATTTACTTTCACTTTATTGGTGAAAAATCAGGCAAAGTATAATCATTTATCTTTTGTTTTAAAAATGCATTTTCCCCATTTTTTTTACTGTATAAAAGCATTTTTTTCCTCAAAAAATTCTTTAGTCCTGTTATTCATATGCTTGTTTGGCAAAAGGCCTTTGCGCTATATCATTTACTTCATTTGCATAAATGAAAGTTATTTCCTCATCTGATAATTCATCCATACTTATCAATGTGAGTATATATTCAAGAAATCATCGAAAAGTTTCAGGCGGCAGGGGTTCTGTGTTAGAGTTCATGCACGAGTGATCCACCTTTGCTCAAGTCATCAAGTAAATTATCTTTGCTTTCTTCAGCTACGGTGGTTTCTTTAATAAAGTCTGAATGTTGAAATGCTCTCGATATTGTCTTTCCTTTAACATCATTCCAAGCATATACTACATTGACAAAGGCATTGTTCCTTAAAGGTCAATTTTATAATCTCGCTCAAACTTTAATCATTCTTTGCATAAGTGCTCTACAAATCCTCAATGGAACAGGCCCAGTTTCCTTCTAGACCAGAGGTTACCAAAGTGTTGGTCCTCCCAAAAAATGTTGAATATACTTACCCATCACGTTATGTTTTAAGATGCATTGAAACATAATTCAATTCTTAACGATGCGTGAAAAGTTATAAAAGCGAAACTTTATAGAATAACGCCACAGAAATAAGTTGCACTGCAGTAGATGCATTACTTTAGCTACATGCTCTGTCTCATTTCGTTTGGCACTATTCCAACGTTTCACTCTCCTGTATGCCAGATATGTGTATCTGTTAAAGCATTTAAAGATGTGCTTATGAACATATTAGGTTCAATATAAAATATATTCATTATATTAGTTGAGTTTTTAAAGAAATTTTTTTGTGTATTTTCTTTTGTATATAGGTGCTCTTTAAAGACAGGTTGATCTTAAATCTTAACCATGTGCATATTTTCTTTCATTTGATATTTATTGGGATAAAATTGATTTGACATTTCTAAATTTCTTTTTTATTTTAGATTCAAATAAATTAAACTCATAATGAGTGGGAATAATGCAAAAGAATATTCTATATTTCTTTAGTAATTCAAAGAGTATTAAGAATGATATCAGTAACACATTAATAGTTAGAGATGAAGTATTATAGTACTATGAACTAATTATGAATTGAACAATAAAATACTCTGAACAGCCTTCATCAGACACTATTAGGAAAAACGTTAGAACAGAAGGTGGAGAGAAGGCAAAACCAAAAGTATCAAAAAGATATCATTCCTACAACTTAAAATTTGGATTCATTGAAAAACTGACTTGTGAGTTGGATCCACGTCCTCTCTATGTTGTACGTCCAGAAAGTTTATCTTACGATGCATTTAAACCTTCTAAACTTGTATTCAAATAAAAGAATGTCTGAAAGTATAAACAAAGAAAGTCACTGTTTTAAGAAAAATAAACATGGAAGGTAAATCATAACTAAAAGCTTTCTAGGTGACGGTTAATTAGATCATGAAATGCATAAAGCCGCACGCAGCTGTAGAATAATTAAGACTTGCATGTTAAAAGCTTGTAAACAGATTTTGGGAATGTGTAGGCTGTTCAGAAATTTAATTAATTCCTATGTCTGCTAATACTCTCAAGCACAGAATCGACGAGATGACCGAAGAAATTGAAAATTAGATTGGTGAAAAAGTCATCAATTTATTCAATACAACTAGACGAATGTACGGACATTACAAACAAAACACTTCCTTACATTGTGAGGTTTGTGTATGAAGGAGAGTTAACCCTTCTTTGCATAATGGTGGAAATTTCCATCATAACCTATAATGCCCAAAAATTGTATAAAAGAACAAGTTCACTTTAAGTTGATCGTGTTTGGATACCTTTTTAATGTCCATTGCATAAAAAGAAACATAGCTGTCAAAAATAAACAAGTGTCATTATCAGTGAAACAAGCTTTAAGTTGTCTCATTCCGCTGTTTGTCGTAGTTGCAATAAACGTATGATTTCGTTTATAATTTTGTTTTATTATATTAGTGTTTCTATTGCAAAAAAATTGAAAATGAGAGGAAGAAAGGTTTGTAACACGTGTTTCTGTTATTTTCCTCTTTTATTTCTATTTAGTACTAAGCTAATGATCTAACTTTGGATGATGATGGAAATTTTTAGTATATTGTTTTTTGCTAAATTTATACTATAAATACATACTAAGATTTTTTTTAACCATTTTTCCTTTAATTTTGAACATGAATTATATCAACTTGATTTATTTCACCAATAAAGAAAAAATCATGCAAAGAAGGGTTAAACGAAGAACTACTATGTTGAATATTCCAGGTAGAACACCAGCTTTTGAAACTCTTAATAGTTATTTTTGAGAACATGCAATTGACTGGATAAAACGTATTGGGGCATGCACAGATGGTGCTGCAAATACGATTGGATATCACTCAGGAATTATTGCAAAGGTGAAGAATGCTGGTTCTCCATATATTTTATCTACACACAACATTATACATCGAGAGCAACTTGCAGCGAAAAAAAAATGTCCCCAGAACAACACAAAGTATTATCAAATTTCATTGAAGTTATAAAGGAAATTCAACACAAAACATTCATTCTTGAATATTTGAGACATTATGAAAAAATGGATTCTAAGTATACTCATCTATTTTATCATGCTTTGGTGAGATGGCTGTTGAGGGGAAAATACTGATCCAACTATTTACTTTAGAGAAAGAAGTCAAATTATTTTCCCAAGAACAAAATAATCCGAAATTGCAAAAATTCTTGTCCAACAATGAATGACTAGTAAAGCTTGCATACCTGACAGATATTTCTTCCCTGTTAAATGAACTAAATAATTCGTCGCCATGACAACTTAAAGACATGTTTATATTACGAAGTAAAATGGATGCGTTTAAATGAAAATATAACTGGGGCAAACACGGTTGATTGAAGATGATCGGAAAATGTTTTTGAACTTTTGGAAAAAACTTTGATGAATACATGCAGATGAATATTAACCAGCAAGTAGAAACCCTATTAAAATGCCCTTGGAATCACTTACAGAATCTTTTGCTCGTTTTTACACAAAGAATGAAGTTATCAGAGACGGTAATATGAGGAAATACCTTTTTATCTGTAACGGCCTTCAAAACACAGTACCAATCCCAGTTTGAAAGAAATGTGCTTCTCCACTTTGCAGACATTGGTCTCTTCTGCTGTCTCTTCACAAAATAAAAATTTAAAAAATATCTAGTTTTTTCCTAATATAAGCAAATATTTAAAATGAAATTAAGCTCAAACAATCGGTTCAAGCCAATTGGATTTTTTTAAACTACCTAAACTGATGGAAATTTCAGACTAAATCCTTAATTTCAGGTCGCTGAAATGCTTTCCATTGATGTAAAGTGTTTAAAGAAGAATATTTGTAATGTGTTTTGGTTTTTAAAAAAGTCAAATTTATTAACAAGATCCAAATGCCAGCATTTTATTACACATTGACGATATATAAGTAAAATTATAGATTTAAAACATGAATCAATATTACAGTAAGAAGTGCAAAATACAACATTTGTAATATTTTAAATAGAAACAGAAAACGATATAGATATATTTATATAATCTAACTATCAATAAAATTGACATATATTATAATACAAATATAATATTCTAAAAATGCATCAGTATCATAAAACACTATATTAACTATGTAATAAATAACTACAATAAAGTAATAGAGGAATTTGTAACAAATAACTAAAATAATCTGATCTTTAAATGCAAATAATATTAAAAATAAGCTCATACAAATTTGTGGGAATGTTAATGAGTAACTGATTCATGCAAATCCTTATATAAACCATGAAGAGAGAAAAAGTAACATTTATTTCATCTGTGAATAAAAGCCTTTCCCTTTTAGTCTATAACTTGCTTTAAACTTTGTTTTTAAAAACTTCTCATTTGCTTAACTTCCCTCATTTTTTAAGTGTAGAGATTCAGTGTACGCTCTATACACAATATTGTACATGCTCTGGGACTGGGATTTCCATTTATCTACACACTCTCGCAAAGTATTATCAAAATCAAATCTAAAGAAAACAAAACAATTATTCTTAATACAGCTTATAAATTCAAGTGAACATTATATTCTAACAGTGAAATTTTAATTTTTAATAAACATAATAGAAAACAAATATAAAAAAATATATACAATTTTAAATACTTGATAAACACTTGCTTGATATAAATTTACAGCTCCATTGAAATCTAAGTGGATAACTGATATTTTAATAAATTTACATTTCTTACACATTTAAACTAAGAAATAAAAAATTTAAATAGCTTAAAATTTTTTTTTTTTTTTTCATAAAGATTGTAATATTTTCTAAACAAGTCAAATGTTATTACCTAAAAAATCAACAGTCAATAGTATATTTATTAGCACAAAATTGAAGGTTATATCTGATCTATTTATTTTGTTAATTAAATAAAAATAGAATATTTGGAAAATTATTAAAAAATAATTATTGTAATATTCATATAAGAATATAATCACAAAGTAAAAAAAATAGTTGAACAAAAATGATTTGAACAACATGTTAATAATATATATATATATATATATATATATATATATATATATATATATATATATATATATATATATATATATAATTGAATTCAGAACTTACAGTTTAATTTAAATTTTGCAGAATAGATTTTATTGCAAAAACACAACTAGAGAATATATGTTTAAATGGATGGTACAATTCAAAGAAAATATTTTTATACCCTGAAATATAGTAGCGAAGACATACTTTCTGTTAAAAAATTTCAATTTCAATTCTCGTTTAGAAAAATATATTTCGTTTAATAAATAATTAAGCTAGCAAGAACTGGGCAAAACTTTTCTATTAAATTACAACTAATGGCAATTTTAAAAAGTATAGGAGTAAAATTTCAAATACTATATTTTATACTCCTAAAAACTTCACATTATTGCTATGGGATTGGTTGATGACCTAACATTTAGAGAAAGTATGTGTCTTGAGAAAGCTCCTTTAAATTTTTTACAAAGGTTATAACCTTTTGGCATATAAGTTGACCCCTTAGATCAATATATAATTGAACCTTGTTTGCAGAATATCTCTATTCAACATCTATTGAAATTCTATCGCATTAATAATTTAATTAATTTATTTATTTTAATAATGAACACAATACAATAAATTTTGATTATAATAATATCCTTTAAGCACTTTAAGGACAAGCCTATTGGACAATAAAATCTTGTTTCATTCAAATGTAGTTCAATTTTATTGAAATGAATATTACTTCAAAGAAAGATAGCAATTTTTTTTAAATCAATGTTGATTATTTCTAAGTTAATAAAGACCTGTAACTATATTAGTGATGTAATATACACCAAGATGCACTAGTAATCATTAAATGTTGAAAGAAATCTGTCATTAATGTTTAGAATTGTTTTAAAATGGTTATAAAAACTAATTTCAATGATTTACAATATTATCAGAACAGTCTAAATTTGTTGAATAATCAGTTGTAAAATATCAAGGATCTTTTCAATTTTATTGATATTTTTCATAAAATGAAAATTAAAAATGAATTGCATATCTTAATAACGGATATTCTTAAGAAAAAAAAGGTTAACTTTTTGCATACAAATTTATATATCCATCACTAAAACTAAGTGAACGATTTTGTAGATTCACAATTCTTAAATTTCAAGTAGTCAATGCATTTTATGAATCAATTAAATCCAAATAAAAAAAATATGCATTTTATACTTACATAAATAATTAAATTTACATTAAAATAGGAATTAAAAATTTTAAACAAAATAAAAGTTTAGAAATTTTAAAATTGTTCAAATATTCGAAATGCATGCATTCATGAAACTATGTAGACATACCATGGTCGATGGACGAAGTTGACAGGATATAAGTCTTCATCAAAGCTGATTAAAAATGAGTTTGTTAGTATAAATTATTGTTAATATTTTTGTAGCGTCAAAGTACATAAAACTCAAGAAAATAAATAAAACAAGGTGAAAATTAAAAATACTTACATAGTTTTAGTTTGTTACATAGAATTATGTATACAAAAAATAAAGAATGAAAGAAGAAAAAAAAAATCATTTGTTTCTTATCTCTAAATGTATAAGTTAATAGAAGTGAAACAGCATGCAGTAATCTACTTACAGTAATTTCTTGAAATAAAAGAACTAGAAATTTAAATTAGTGGGACTTAAAAAATTTTACATTTTAGTACTACAGAAGTATAAGATAATTATTTATAATAAATACAATTGTTATTTTAAACATAACAAGAAGCTTTTGTAGGGGAAAACAAGCTTATATAAATGGATATACAGTTGAAAGTAATTTTTAATCTATAAACCATTTAATCATTTGAATTTGTAACTGAAATAAAAAATAATTCAATCTATTTTGCAATTTGTAAGTAAAAAATTCTCAAAAATTTTTAGGTTTTTTTCAAAATATCAGAGATTAATAAGAATCATTAAGTAAAAATAAGGAAAATATCAATAACAAAGAAAAACAATCGTTCACTTATTTATTTTCCCTAATTTTCCAGCAAGCTGTATTTGAATATACTTTAAATATCAGAATATAAAACATTATCTAAAATATGCATAAGTGTTTCTGAATTTTATAAATGGAGTCACAAAGGAATTCCCAACCATACTACTACCCAGCATGACCACTGCCCTATAATCTTTTCTTGGGATCTAACTACTACTTTATTTGTTGTTGTAGTTGTGTGCCAGCCAGGCTGGCAATATGGGGTGCGCTGCTCCACTTTTCCAACTGAACCCTATTTGGTGTGGAGTCCGACTTCCTCAGTACACACATGCCATAGGTACCCGTTTATAGGGTTGGCAACCATTCACACACAAAGAAAGGACAAAGACAAGAAAGAGAGAGGAGAAAGAACATCTATGCCTGAGCCAGGATTCGAACCCAGGTCCCACCCATCTGCAGTCAGGTACACTAACCACTAGACAGGTTAGACTACTTTATTTAAATAAATTATTACATGGAAAATGAACATTTTTTTCTAATAACGTTTCCATAGAAAAACAAAATTGATTGATGGACTTTCTCATAGAGCAAGAACATATCAACCTGGTTTTATAACAATGATCCCAAATAAATGTCTATCCCCTGATTTTTGTTGCACCAAGCATATTTTTTCTTACAAATATTCTAATCAAGTATTTTGATAGTGATTTAATGGCTAAAATTTCTGAAATTGTGATGTAACCAGAAAATAAAAATGCAATTTATTTATTCCAATTATACTAATACCACACATAAAGATAAATTTTTCTTCTTAGGAAGTTTCATTTGTCAATATCCAAATAAAATTGATAAATTTTATCTAATTTTGAGCAATTCTGATTTCTAAAATTTTAACATTAAGATAAAAATTTGTAGGTTTTAAGAAGAATTATCATAAGATACAATAAGATATAAATGAGGGCTTTGTATTAATGTTTAAAAAAGTTCCCATTTGTCTTCATTATTTAGAAAAATTTTAATATTTTTAAAACCCATCAAATGCATTTTAAATCTAGTCAAATCATACACAGAATTTCTTACATATTTTTACCAATACTTATTTATTGGATATACACATTTCTTATCACAATAAAACAGTGACATATATTTTTTATATGATACAATTGTACTATTCAGTGTTTAAGGTTCTTGGGTTTAATTCAAGCCATTGTCAAACACCAAAAGGATAGAGGTTACATTTCAGCTTTATTGCTATATATCCATCAAGATGGATGTTAAATAGGAAATTTAAAAAAAAAAAAAAAACAAAAAAAAAAAAAAAATAAAAATAAAAATAAAAATAAGTTTAAAAATTTATCTTTTTATTTTATATTACCAGAAAAAACAAATTTATTGAAAAGTATTAATTAAAAATTAAAGTTATTTATTACATTGATTATTTTTCTTGAATATGATTAACAAATTATCATACAAATTGAAACAAAATGTTTTGTTTATTGGTAAGAATAAAAAAATATACCTTTTCACCTTCTCAGGAATATTTACATTGTCAAGTGGCACAAAAGTAGAGAGTTCTTTCAAACTATACACAAACTGCAGCTTCTTACTAAATTTGGCACTGTATTTAAGAGTTATAATAAATTATTAAGACATAATAAATTAAAAAAAGCTTTTCATACAAAGGGATAGTAAAAAAATAATTATAAAGTTTTAAAATAGAATATATATTGCAGTTTTCTTATAAGTAACTCAATATTTGGAAATGCACAATTTATGTTTACAAGATGAAATTTTTGAACAAAAAAATTAATAATGAAGTTTTTAATATTAAAAAATAAATAATTTTATTACTAATATAAAAAATCAGGAACATAAAGTATACATTTTGAATTTTTAAGGATTAAGTAAGAGAGGAATATACTTTATGAAGCTTCGACTCTACATTTAATAGCTTTCAGTAATGTACTTGAAATAATAAGTTCATACAATTAAAATTGAAGAAAGAAACAAAAGAATGAAAAGTTTACAGCAGCTAAAGAAATTAATTTGATATCTTATAGCAAAAACAATTAGCAAGTGGACGATTTTAGATTTAAAATCCCATAAATAAGAACATTTTGTAGTCAATTTTTCAAACATAAATTAAACCTAGCAGTTTACACAAAATGTATTAGCAATAATGCTCTGCACACTTTGCATGAACTATAGTGTTACTGCAGAAATGTGCATCAGATTTGATGCAGCACAGCTAAGATGTGTTGCATTAAATCTGGGAGATTGGAAACAATGTTACAAATATTGCCCAATTTCTATAATCATGTCATATTAATAGTTATATCAGTTTAAAGGTAATCATTTTTAATTCTCGCAGTCCATTTTTACTAATTTGTTTCATTAATATTTTCTCACACCTCTAATGATAATAGTAATTAAACTGTAAGCACTGAACCATGCAATGCAGTGATTCTGAAAATATTGCTAGTTACTACATCTTAGTTCACAGAAAGAATTTTACATAATGCTTACTATGTTTTAAAATCCTCAATTATTTTCATATAAATTTACATGATCTTTAGGCATAAGTTGATTAAAACTAATTTGGATATTAAGCAACATTTTTCAGAAAGAGTGACACAATCATTGAAAGCCAAAGAAATATATTGGCAAAAAATTCAATGGAAACATAATTGACAGTAATAACACACATATAATAAAAACAATGAAACTTCTTCATGGTTACGATGATACTCATTTACAATCTTAAATACTAAAAACAGAAATATCCTAATTAAGCCCTTATACAACTTCTAAGATAAATAAAAATATGAAAATTACTTCCACAATAATTTTAAAAATATATAAATGGAGAAACATATGGATATTGTACATAATATGGTCTAAAGAAAATTATGAAGATAACAGTTTAGGGCAATAGAGAAAATGTTTTTATAACAAATTTTTCTCAATTGAAATTTTCAGATATTGCTATAATTATAATTAAGTAACAAATATTGCAAATAAAATCCATACAATAAGAATAATTGCTTACCTGATAAATGGGCGGGTCATGATGACAATTGCTTTAAGCCAAAATGTTGGATGCACTAAATACAGTTTTTTCAGATTTTTCCTCAGCCTAAACCAGGAAAATAATTTTGAAAGCATGAGTAAACATATTCAATAGTTCTAAGACTATTTAGAACTATTAAACATGTTTACTCAATAAAGGTTTTTAATAACATTTATATTGGTATTATAAATGATGGCTCTAATTCAATATAATATCAGAAAAAAAAGGGAAATTCAATATATATTTTATCCTTAACTCGAAAATATTTTTTTACTGGAGCTTCCAAATAAATTCAGTTTATTTTAACTATTGCATAAGCCAATGGCAATTCAAAAATTTATTTTTCTATTGAGTAAGAGTTACCAAAGTAAATTCAAACTTATTGTTAGAATAAAAAGCGTACAAAATATTGAACTATTAATACCAGATATTGAGCCTCTAGCTATCTATAATAGTTTAAGCATACCTAAGGTGATGCCAAAAATGTTCATGAAGTGGTAAAGGAATGATAAATTGAGTGACTTGTCACTCAGTTTTTATACACTAGCGCTGATTAGAGTGAGACCTAGGGTTTAAAAATGGAACCCGAACAACAACAAACATACAAGGTTGAGGTGGAATTCAAATTCAGAACAGATGAACCAAAGGCTAGAATTATTTTGTTTGTCACTTGGTCATTATTTGCAAACTAATTTAATTGGGACTTATATATATGGTTTAAAGTGATACTGAATTACTATAAAAATCCAAGTAAAGGGGACTTCAAACTCACAAACTTTTGAATTGAAGATTAGAGCGTAATCTGTCATGCCACCATGATGGCCGAAGACTAGAGAGCTAACCATGCAGTTGCTAGTATAGCACATGCTCAAAGATTTCCTTGATATTTATAAAATTGGATCAACTTTTTCTATTATCCCCAGCATTTCTCCAACAAGAAATTATTCCAAGTTAGCCACTGTACCTTTAAAGGTATTAACAGTGGATCAGCCTATCAAGAATAAAGAAAGTATGAGCAGTTCTGGATGTTTTTGCTACAAAGTTAGACTAATAGTCTGATGGTACAAAAGATAACTGAAAGAATAGGGATGGATGTTTTTAAAGGTGTTTTCTTATACAAAGTATATGATTTACACAAGTTCAAAATTTCCTTTAAAAGTAAGGCTGCTTCATAAATAGATTACCATGGTTTTTTGGTAGATTTATTAATTAGAATATTTTTGTACATTCATTTTTTCACATAAAAACTAATTTGACGGGAATAAATTTAAAGGCAATTGGGATTCAAGGAAAATTCTTCAATTGTAATGAGTCATATTGAAATGTCATAACAGTGGTCCCAAACACGCACAATTACAAATATATATGGATAAATCAGGGACTTAAAAATTTTTTTACTTTAAAATATAACCGTTAACGCTTTATTAATTGTAACTTCTAAAAAACGGTTACGGAATGGTGGTGATAACTGTAACAAAATATTTTTGAAATTGTAAATAATGATTAAATTCATGGGATCTTGTTGGTTGTCAGGGGTCAATTATTTTTCCGTACTTGTCAATTTTCAGTTAAGATATTTTCAATTTCATTTTAGAATTTAAATTGGAAGAAATATAAAATAATTTATACATAGTGGCTGAAATAGAGATTTAATTTAATCTAAAACTTTCTATATCAAGACAATCATACATTTATAAAAATGCAGTTTTAAATTATTAGACTTCCTCAGACTCCAAATATAATAGATATAATTATAATTTAAATTAATTAATAATACTATAATTTTAGTAAATAAAAACAAATCTTGGGTCTGGGGGATGGCATTTGCATCAATATTCCTGAAGTGCTGTTAGAAAATTAAATGATTTATTCATGAGTCAATAATATGCATTTTATAAATAAATAAATAAACATTTTACATCAATTATTTTAAAACAAATTGCCAATCTGAAAATGGTTAAGGAAAATAAAAACACATATAAAATGGTTAATTAATAAAAAGTAAATATTAATTCACCTTCTGTCAATCATTTGATAACATCTTTTCAGCCAACTGAAACTAGGCATAGCTGAACTCTCTGTAGCTCCATGTAAATAAATAAGAATGTAGTCTTCAGCAACTAATTCATCCAGAGTAACTACCACATATCTTTAAAAAATCAAAATGTTTAGAAAATTTTTGTATTAATTTACTACTTATTGGAAAAAAATCAATAAAAGAATGATTTAAAATTTAATATTTTTCCTACTTTTTTAATAAAAAAAACCCTATCATCTTATATAAAAATTCCATAAAAGCAAATTAAATAAATTTTTATGTAAAAAAAGCAAATTAAGGTCATGATAGAGATAAAAATCATTAGTAAGAAAGTATCATAAGTATGTCAATCATACATATTTATAAAGAACTATAAAAAATTTGATATTTTTATTAACATCTGAATATTTGAGGAAAGTTTTTAAAATGAAAAAACACA
Organism: Latrodectus geometricus; assembly: GCA_026290005.1. Taxonomy (NCBI): domain Eukaryota; kingdom Metazoa; phylum Arthropoda; class Arachnida; order Araneae; family Theridiidae; genus Latrodectus; species Latrodectus geometricus. The sequence goes on along the minus strand of JAPDSC010101402.1, from coordinate 99,766 downwards.
CCAAGTACCTTAAAAAATATATTTTTCTTTATGTACTAAACAATTTTTAGAAGTACTAAAATTTTTAAAGAATGTTAGCATTTATTGTAAAAATATTACTACATAGATATTAATACACTATTGTTAGATTTAGAAAAGAAAATTAAATTTACAAGCTGATTTTATGAAAAGAATGAATGACTTTTAGAAACTGAAGTATTCAAAAAGCTAACTTAATTCTGCCATATTTTTTAGATTTTTCAATCGCTCACTGTAAATATTTTTACATAAGGTTAATATCAGAATTTATTAAAATTATAAAACAGTTTTAATCATTGAATTCAATAAAAATATTATTAAATAAGGAATTATAGTAGCATATTAGAAATAACTTTTGTACTTACAGAAAATATTAATTTAAAATGGAAATTATGGAAAATATTAAGTTTATATTCATAATTTAACTACAAATGTTCTTAAAAACTTTTTTTATATCAAATAGTTTGGGAGATATGATTCTAAGTATTATAAAGGAATTTAATTCAAACATAAAAATAAGTATGCTAGAAATATAAAACATACAGACAAATATATTTAAAATTGCAATAATAAAAGTTAGTTTTGTTACTGACAAAAATAGGTTATCCATAACATAATTGTAGTCTTTCCTATTTCTATCAGGCAAATGACAAGCAGAAAGCAAGATAATAGCATTGCAAGTTGATTCTTCATAACCTGCAGTAGAAAAATAAATGAAAACTTTATAGATAATTCAAACAAATACAAAGTCAACAGCATATTCAACAGCATTTAAGATCTTTGTTTTCTAAAATAGTTAAATCAAATATTTACTTATATAACAGAGTTTTAAAGAAAAGGTACCTAAAATGCTGTGAAAGCTGTCACATGAATAAATAATATGTTTACAAATAAACAAAGAACATTTCATAAAAACAAAGTTATATTTTTACATAATGACAATACTGCAGAATTTAAATGTAAAGTGATTTTTTTTTTAAATATAAAATGAATATTTGTAAATATTTTACATGAAGCAGACAATTTTACTTTACTAGTTTAGTTTTATTTTTGGTAGGACAAATAAAAACAGATTTTTTTTTGCTTTATAAAAATAGAGAAAACTAAATTCACAGTTAAAGAATAAAATGTGTCCTAAATTTTTGATCTTATTGAGTAAATCAGCACCTTCGGCAAACTTCGCTTTTAAGCCTAGCCGACCCGAAAATATTGTGAACGACCAAAATGTCACCACGGTTAGTGCAATCTTGTAAGAAAATGGAGGAATATCAAAGAAATAGTGGCATCAACTAAAATTTTGAAAATGTCAATATTTTGCTTTCAAATATTAGCTAATTATTCACAAGATTTTTTAATAGGTCAAGCATAGACCAAACATTCTTTTTAAAAACAAGGCTATCTAAAATCTGTTGATCCACCGAAACATTTATCCTTGTAAGCTCTGTTCATTAATTTAACTGCTTCTGGGGCAGGTTTGCTTAAACAAACTTTTATGGCACATGTTTTGTCTTTTAACTATGAATCATTCACTTCCCTTATAGGACAAATAAAAACAGCTTTATAAGCAGCATAAAACTAAGAAATTAGCATGATTCATTTAGAATACTTATAAACATTCAGTTAATATTTTGAAACTATCATTCAATCTTTTTAAATTTCACACTATTGGCATTAAGTAAAAAGTAATTCAGCTTTAATCAAATACTTTCTAATACAAATTTAATTTTCTATACGAAAAAATTTCGTAACAAGTTATTAATATAATAATGGGGGAAATTTGAATATTTTATGATATTAAAAAGGAATATAAAACTTGTCCACAGAAAAATAATTTTAGCGTTTTCAAGCTAAATAAGCAAAACTGTGAGAATGAAATTAATTTGAAAAAATTTGCAAATAAAATTCAATATTAAATTAACAGCATTTTATAAATAACTGAATTTAAAAAGACCCATGCTCTTTCCTTTTCATTCACTGATGTCTCTTCAGAATAACACTTGTCTCAAAACTCAAGTGAAAAGCATTTGATAAATTGAGTCAAAGTTCGGATAATTCTGATGCTTTGATGACCACTAAGGGAACATTCATACTGCAACAAGCCAATTTTTCTATTTACTATAACTTTATATATTCATTTTAGCTTTTAAATTTCAATTGAGGGAAAACTTTCAACAAAAAAGAAAAGCAAAAATTTAGAAAAACACATTGTGAAAAATTATATCAGTAAAATAAAATGGAACAGCCCTTTCTTATTTTGAGATTTTAAAAGAAAAAAAAAAAAACATCAGAAATCTTCAGGAATGGAAAAAGAGCTTTTAATGCAATTTGCAGTATTAACAAATAACTTTCTGGATAAACGAATGACTAAAATCAAAGCAAAAGTTTGTTTAACCTTATGAAAAATGGAAATTTTCAAAGTGAGGAATAGGTATTTTCCTTGAGGATAAGATATATTACAATGAAAGTAAAATTTCAATGAATTTATCCCTTTTTTTCTTATGCTTTGACACACACGAGAGAAAATTTTGACTACGAGAGAAATTTTCATTTATATAGTATGTAATCTCTGAAATAAATTTGATCTAGATTTTTTTATTGTTATTTGTATAATGTTGACTTTCAATAGTTAATAGAGTAGTAAACACACAATTTTGTAGATAAATATTTTGTAATGGGAAAATAAACTCTCTATATTGTAAATAAAATATGGCTTCAGTTAGCTAGAGACTAACAACTTGTTTTAAGTTTCCCTGTATTTTATGCAGAAGTTTTCAATTCAACTTACTTCAGACAAAAATTCAGTGGATAGACAGAATTAGATTTTGATAGATTTTTATAATGGGTAAACAGAAAATATTTTTAATAAAAATATTATGTAAAAGAAAATTCATCAATATTGCTGTTAAAATTTTAGTTTTACTAATATGGTTTTTACTAAAAACCAGAACAGTAAAACTAAAATTTTAACAGCAAAATCCACAAAATAAGTAAACACACTTCTGTAAGCATTCTGAAGAGACATTTTAAGGTTTAAGAAATCAAATATAAATAATTTCCAAAAACTAATTTCTTATGATATAAATAATTTTAGAAATTATTTATAAGAAACCAAATATAAATATCCAAAAAATTATTCCTCATAAAATTTTTTCACTAAAATAATTTTTTCTTATGTTATAAAATTGTAATTATTTACTTAATAGTTTATTAAAATTTTCTTTCCCTAACTTGAAATAAAGAATACACACCACCATGAGAAAGAAATTTTCTATAGGGCTCTATGACTCTCATGTCGATTTTCCTGACTTCACCATTCACAACACAAGTCTTCCAACTGCGCTCTTCTTCCAGTTCTTCTCGAGCAGATATTTCAGGAATTTGGTCACTTCCCAAAGGAGACTCTAGATCTGAAAATAATTTTTTTACAGTGATAAATATAAATATATAATAGCAATTGAAATGTCTAACTTTATTTATTAACAAAAAAATGCACATATTAAATATATGTATACACACATTACTGTGCATGGTATATTTTGGATGAAACAATGTTTTGCTACAAGGAAAAAATAACAAGGTACAAATAAGTACTTGAGGGGTATAAAATTAATATCAATACAGCTAAGCTGAATATTATATTTTAGATAGTGAATGTTAAATGAGGAAAACATAAAAACAAATTATTTACACAAAAAAGCCATAAACAACTGCACATGAAAAGAAAACTTTTCCTTTTAATATAATTGAAAAATATTTCTAAATATGTGATAAAGACTAAGAAAGCAAATAAAAAGAATATTTCAAAATATTAAAATACATAAACAATAAGTACTTTATTAAATTTCCTTTGTCAATCTCCTAATTCAAAATTGCAGAATTCTGCTTATGGGTAGTAATAAATATAAGGATTAATTAAATAAAGACCATTATTTTAAAACATATTTTAAATACTTTAAATGTATATAACAAAATGGGTTGATTGATTGTTTTAACGGCACAAAGTTCATCAGAGGACAAGCTGGGCTAAACTAAGAAAATCACTCCATTTTTTTAAGATTGAATCTATAAGGTAATAAAATGTAAATTTGGAAACTTAATTAAAATAATGAAAATGTACAAGAAATAGCTAAAATAAAGTATAAGCATTGAAATATTAATAAAAATTTATTAAAATCAAGACCAAAGCTAAAAAAACAATTGCATATAAAAATGTGAAAAGATTGAGATGGGGAGGTTAGTTAATCAAATCTCACAATGATAAAATATTACTGTTAAAAAAGGGTGAAACACACCACTCAAAAGCTGTATATAGAATTCGTTACATTCTGCTACCAGGGAGGCATATTGAGTTAAAAACAAGTACCGTATTTTCCTGTATATAATCCGCAGCGGCGTATTATCTGCACAGCCGTTTTTTCGAGTGAAAGGAAAAAAAAGTGTTGCATAATCCGCTGCAATTTTTTCCGGTGAATAGTCTAAAACAGGGATGGGCAAACTATGGCCTGCAGGTCAACTCAGGTCCGCCGGAAGGTTCTATCCGGCCCATGGATAGAATTTTAATTTGCCTCTGACCGGCAAATTAAAAGAAATATTCATATATTATATATCCATCTTCTTTTCTACTTTGTTTAAATATTATATTTTTTCTTCCTTTTTTTTCAAAGAGCTGGTAATCTGTTTACATTCTCTATTTTTGTTCTACAAAAATTAAATCGAAGGCAATAGCAAACACAGGCAATTTTCAATCGGTAAAGAGTTTAAAGCGGAAGTTATTTATTAGTTATAGCTGTAGATTGGCGCCAACAAGCGTTATCTTTTTCTTGTGGAGCAGACATATGGGAATTCAATATAGGTGAATTATACCTCACATTTTGGAGACTGTGCATTTTAAGCTACATCTAGAGGCTTTTTCTTTTGGCGTGAGTTCTAATATTATTGATTGTGTGTTGAAAGATTGTGGACATTTAGCGTCATTGTGATTATAGTGGTGAAATTATTAAAAGTACAGCGTAACTAGTGCTTGTTTGGGTTATTCGTAAAATATTTCAACCCCAAAATGGCTACTAAAAAACGTAAAGTTGATTAAGTGGGCCGTGCTTTTAATGATGAATGGACATGGAAATATTTTTCAGTTGTAAAAGATAAACGAGTGTTTCTAATCTGCAATGAAGCTGTAGCAGTCTTCAAAGAATATAACCTTTCCTGTCATTTCACATCTAAGCATAAGAATTCCAATTACGAAGTAATGTCCGAATATGGAAAAAAAAAAAAAAATGCCGAAAGTTTTTGTAAAAAATTATCAGGCTGGCAAAATTTTTTCAAGAAAGTAAACAGTATTCAAGAAGCAGCTACACATGCAAGTTACATTGTAGCATACAATATTGCTAAAAATAATAAAGCTCTCAGTGATGGAGAGTTCATTAAACAATGCATGCTCCAAGTTTGTTATGTTTTATGACCAGAAAAAAATAATTTTGAGACTGTAAGCTTATCTCGAAAAACGGTGACTTCTAGAATGGAAGCCATCGATAAAAATTTGGCATCACAATTAGAGTCAAAGATTGGCCAGTTAAAATTTTGTTCCATAGCTATGGATGAAAGCACTGATATAAATGATACTGCTCAATTAGTATTATTTTTAAGAGGTGTTGATGAGAACTTTGAAATTATTGAGGAACTGGCGTGTATGCATTCTTTAAAGGGAACTACAACGGGATATGCTATTTTTCGTGAATTTCAGGAAGGGCTTTTAACTTTGAAAGTGCCTGTAACAAATATATGTAATATTACGACCGATGGAGCACCAAATATGACAGGAAAAAAATCTGGATTTCTTGGACTCTTTAATCAAAATTATCCCGGGAACAATGTTGTTTTTTTACATTGTGTTATATCTCAAGATGCTCTGTATAAATTTGCATTGAATATGAAACCCATGCTTGATACAGACGTGAAGCTTGTAAATACTATTCGATCTCATGGGCTTACTCAGGCAATTTCGAAATTTTCTTCAGTCAGTGCAATCTGAATACTCTTATGTACTGTATTACACGAAAGTAAGGTGGCATAGTGCAGGATGTGTTTTCAATCGTTTTTGGCAGCTGAAAGACAACATTGTGTTGTTCTTCCATGAGAAACAGTGTTCTTCAGAGTACAAAATGTTAGAAGATACAAAATGGCTTTCAGACTTTGCATTTTTCACAGATATTCTTTGTCATATGAACAACTTGAATGTCAAGATGCAAGGGAAAAATCAATTTATCGACGATATTTGGTCACATCTCAAAGCTTTTAAACTAAAACTTAATGTTTTCTGGTAAGCTAGGTAAGAACGACTTATTTCATTTTCAGAGGTTAAATTCAATACCCTCAGTAAATGAAGAGAAACTTAAGAATTATGAAGATAGCTTGAAAAAACTGCATTTTCAGTTCGAAAGCAGATTTCAAGATTTCAGTGCCATTCAAGCAGAATTGGATATTTTCACCATGCCATTCAACGAAAATTGTGAAGCATTGAGGTCAGATTTGCAGCTTGAATTAATTGAGTTGCAATCTGACAATCTCTGTCAATTGTTTCTAAAAAAAGTTAGTTTTACAAATCCTTATCGAAAGTAAGTTTCCCAAATTTAATATCTCATGCCCAGAAAATCAGTGCTATATTTGCTTCACCTTATATATTCAATATAAGGATATATATCCGAACCTCAATATAAGGAACTTTTAAAAATGAAATTGCAATTTCATTAACATATTAAATTGTAATACTTGTATATTGTTTTTAAAATTTTAGAAAAATTCATATTATCCCGCCAAACTTTATTTTTTCGATTTTAGGCCTGCGATCGAAAAAGTTTGCCCATTTCTGGTCTAAAACATGTATTGCTGTTAATATGGGTGTCACATAAAATAAAAAAGATGCACAGTATGATTAAAAATTTAATAAATTGTATTGAAAAAAAGCATTTATTATGAAAAATATTAATCTAGATCCACTTCATCACAAAGTGCGATAAACTTGAGATGAAAGTACGAGATCAATCAAGAGCGATAATTTGGAGAAGATTCTTGTAAAACTTATCGATATTTCTTCAGCTTCTAATATCTTTGAAAACGATGTTAGACATATTTAAATTAATATTTATTTACTTCGTTAATATTTAAATGAAAGAAATGGATTATTTACAAATTGCGTATTTTATACAATTTTTTTATACCACCCGTGCTTTGTTTTTCACTTCACATTAACACATTTGACACCATTTTTTGCTTTCGCTATAGCTTTTAATTTAAAATCTGCTGTGTAACTTAAAAGTTTTCGCTTCCATATGACAATATACGAATTTGAATATTTTAAAAACGAAACAGCTCTTGTCAAGGCAAATTGCACAATGACGTGTTAGTGAATTTACAACTGTAATATCTTTAATAGGAACCGAATTCGTTTTTGAACGTAATTGAACAAAGCCGATTATAGTTTAAATAACTCAAGTGTATCTTGGTACCACCTGTTATTTGTTTTATGAAACATAAGTATTTCTTTGAAAACTTTTTTGTAAGTTTTTCTAACGGAGAATGTTTTTGTTATCAGATTATCCGCGGTGGAGTGTAATACGCACAGCGAAATTCAAAACTTTTTTTATCACATAATCCGCGGATTATATACACGAAAATACAGTACTTATGAGTAAAACACGTGTTCAGTTCAAAGGTGAGTCAATCTGATATCAGTCCCTCACACTGATAAAACTGGACAATAGTGATGATGGGTAAAACATTAAAAAATTTGAGTTGCAAGGACCACAAGCCCTGCCATATATTATAAAGGAAAGTTTAAATGGAATATTTGACATCTGCACAAGGGATATGAACTGAGGGATCAATATAAGCATTTTTCACAGCTGCACCCCAAGTTCATTACCCAAAACTCCTACATGTCCTCTGGAATTAAATAAAAGATAATATTAAATCCCTTACTGCTAAGGGAAATCAAATTTTTTACAAAATCAGTCATAACTGGGTGGCAGGCAACATCAGAATTTTCTATTTGCTCCACGATGCTTTTGATATTAGTAGAAATACAAAAGTTATGCTCTGATTTCCACCTTATGTGCTTCAAAGGGATCTTGATTGCCAATGCCTCAACTGTATATATAGAATATAATGTATGGAGGTAATAACTAAGTTGATATTCCTCATAATGCCAAAACCCACATGTCCAACTGTTTAAAATCATCTGTGTAAATTGGTAAATAAGAACTGGCAGTAGTGAGAAGCAATGGTCTTTTGGAAGACAACTGGAGTTGTAATCATTTTATTTAGGTGACAAAGGGTTAATAACTTTAATGAAGAGAATATTTAATGGTTGAAATTCCAGAGCATTAGATGTTTGAGTTTATAAGTCAATACAAGTCTGAAATGGTAAGAGATTATTTCATTTGATGCACGAAAGGTAAGATATGAAAAACTTATGCTTCCTAAAGTCTTGCAAGATCAAGGATGATTTAGTTGATATATTTAAAAAAAAAAGCATAGATGACAACTGGAAATGTCTAAGATCATTGGTAGCAAACCACATATAAACTTTCTACTGGGAAGGTAGAGAATGAGTCAGAACAAATTCTAAGGAAAGAATGATGAAGTATCCAATCTGCAAACAATGCTGATGATCCATGAGCACAATAACTGTAATCAATGCAAGATAATATAGCAGACTGGAACACTTCAAGCAATAAAATTCTGTCTGCAGTCCAAGATATATAAGATAATACTTAAGGATATTTAATGATTCCATTTCTTCTGCAAGAGTAACATGAGAAAGAAAAATCTTTCTATTAAAAATAACACCAAGAAATCTAATCTCATTGAGAGGGATTGAAGAATTTTTCATTTTTACTTTGAGATCAGAGAAATGATTGGTTTTTCTACAGTAGAGCATACAATTTGTTTTTTCTTACTCATACAATATTATCATTCTGTGCATACAAAGTCAGTATATTATTTAAATATATTGACTAGGTGTACTATATGGTTACAACAAGATTCCTACAGGCTTTGACACTGAGTTCTACATGCTATGGCTTTCTTAAAAGATAAAAGACGAGAAATTGTTGGGTATCTTTTAAAAATAGCCCATAACTTACTCTGGCTCCTGTAAGCGTTACAAAATTCATTATTCCACTAAGATATCATATCTTTGTGGATTAGAGCTCTTTAGAATTGCTAAATCAGAAGTCCTTATAAATATTTTAGTGACACTTTTCATGGCTTCATTGATATTTTCAGTTGGTTAGAACATGAGTAAATAATTGCCTTATTGTAGGCATAAAATGTTCTGTGGTTAACATTACAACATCCAGCTTGGGTAATTAAAATAGGAAAATTATCACTATTATGTAGGTCTTTCTCCATTATTAAATTCAAAACTAAATATCTTTTCTCATCAGCATTCAACAAAGACAGTTATTGAAAATAAGCTGTTCTATTTGACAGCCCCAAGAATTAGTATAATCACTACCCCACAAAGAAACATGGCTATTAATATCTCCAAGCTATGAATAAGGAGTTGAAAGTTGTTCAACTAATTTATTTAGCTCCTCTAACTGAATGTCATTATGTGGTAAATATACACTAGACTACAGATATTTAGTAAAAATTTTCACAGCCTGGATTGCTGTAAATGGATACTCAATGGGGAGATATTTATTCAATGTGAAAATGCAAATACTACCAGAAACCAAATTATCACTAATATTATCTTTAAGGACAATTATAATTTTACAATTTAACTAAATGCGAAGAATTCAAATTTTTTTTTTTTATTGGAGTGACACACATGGACTGTAGGATGACAATTGATTTCAGTCCATATTTTGATTGTAAATCATGGCAGATTCAGGAAGCAGAACTTTTAGCTTTATTTTAAAACTTTCTACGTTCAGGATTTTGTAAAGAGAACTCTGATAAATCCTCAATTGAAATGGTATCTCCAAGTGATAACAAAGATTTAGATTAAGTTGATGTTTTTTCTTGACAGTAGGTACATTCAGTTTTGGCAAAGTGGCTGCTTGAACTATCGGAAGGGTGATATCAGTTTGTGTACTGCTAGCCTTTACAATTATTTTTATTTTTGTTACATAACTTAAACCTACTTGAGGGATACAAAATGTTACCATCCATAAGGTCTCTGAATAAGAATATTTATTTATAATTTTAACTGTTGTTATCTTTCGTTAATAACCAAATTATGGAATTTTGAGATTAAGAGGGGTGACAGCCCTTGCAGTTTATGTATGTCTTTTTTGCAGTAGTTTGAGTCATAAAGACAAAGTTCTTTTCATCAAGAACAACTAAGTTTACTTCTACATGCTGTTCTTTAGAGATCATAATGTTGACATTGGATGCAACAAAGTGCATTAAGAATATATGGTCGAACAGAGTATCACATATATGCAGCTTCTATGTACTGTGACAAGTCAGGTGCAGCAAATGTCAGAATAAGGTATTTTGTTTCAAATAGTTTACTATCTCTTTTGACTTTCATTTGTGCAATAGCATAGTCCTTTTGATCATGCAGTTTTTTTGATACTTTCAAGGATTTCCTCTGTGGACACAATAAACAAGTCTATTACTGAGATTACACCATGAGAAGAGTTTAAACTTCTGTGGAATGAAACTTATACCAATATATATTTTGTTTACTACTATCTCAACCTGTTTTTTGTATACAACTTCAACCAATAAGTCAATGGAAAATAATCTACTTGTTTCTGACATTTCCAATCAGATCAGGAATAGTTTCCAATTGGAAAAGAAGAGACAGATTCAAACGAAACTCCAATTTATTTGAGACAAATTTCGTTAGATGAGCATACACTGATTTTTGATGCTCCAATAGGAGAGAAAGTTTATCAATATCCAAGAAAAAGATGGAAATTGAGGACCTGAATGCATCATTTACTAGCAGGTCCAACAAAGGAATACAGATTAGCTGTAACAGTGTAAGCCAGGCCTTGAAAACAATCAATGCACTTCAGAAATGGACTCCACCCTTAACAGATTATCCAGTGAATATATGATTGCATGGGTGACTTAATCATAAAGAGAAGATAATAGCAACAGAGCGGCAATAATTAAAGGGAAGCCCTCAATCTGACAAGGCAACAATAATAAAGGAAAAAAAGCAGGGGAAAAAGAGGGGAGAAAAACAAAGAAAATGATAGATAACTGGGGTAGCTTGCAATTTTGGCATTCATATTTACTTGGAGAAAGTAAACCTCAAAGGGGCATAAAAGATGAAAGTCAAATAAAAAATTTTGAATTGAAAAAATGAGGATTGACATTTAATCACCATTTCAATATAAAAGATTTATAAAATTTGTCATAAATTGAGTTTTAACTTATACTTTCTATAAGAAGTTGCTGAATAATATAATTTACAATATATATATATATATATATATATATATATATATATATATATATATATATATATATATATATATATATAAGGAAATAGAAATATCGTATATTCAATACAATTTTGTACATACATCATTTTAATTATCTCTATTATATTCTTGCTGAAATTATTTAGCTTTACATTAAACTTTTTTTATGAATTAATTATTAAAAACAATTAAATCAAAATTTGTCTTTTGCTAGAAAAAAGAAAATAAGTTTGATTACTTGTTGCTTTATAATTTTTTGTATGCAAGGACAAATTTGACTAAGATTTTCAATTTACATACAAACAATAAGTAAGCCCCACCTGAGATGGGAATCGAAGCTATGAACTTAAGGGCCAGAATGCTAATTATTAACCAAATGAAAATAAGTAAAGGTAAATAGTAGTGTTAAGAGAATTCCTTCTCAGTTTAACACCCTCAATTGTTTTAAATTGAGTCAATTGCATTAAATCAAACCAAGCATTTTGATTAAAAACATTTTTTTGCTTTGAAATCACAGGAATTATTCATGAAACACTTAAATACATTCTAAAAATAGATTTTCCACATGACATACAATTTCAGACTGTACAGATGATTTGCAGATGTATTAAAAATGATAGCTATTATATATACATACATGTTAGTTACATTTTTTAGAGATTTTTCAAAATAAGATAATTACACTGCTTGACATTGAAAATGCAACAACAAGGAGTTTGCCAGAAAGAGACGAAACTCAGAAAACATTAAGTGATCAGTATTTCAAAATGACATGCATAATACAGAACGAATATATGGTTGAGTGAGTGGGTTTAAGGACCATTGTGAATGGCAATATACAAAGTAACATGTCTAGGTGCAGAGTCAATGAGAGTATAGGTGACGTCCTGAAGAATGGCTATCCATTGCCTGTCAACCATTTGCCAAAGTGCATCTTCTGAAAGAGCAGTGGCAGGGTCTCCCAATGGCATTCAATCGTATCTAAAATATGTTTGATTGGTAAAAGATCTGGCAAGCAACAGTGTCCAGAGATGTAGCTGTACACCTTGAAGGGCATGATGGCTGACGCGAGCAATAAGCGGTTGGGCGTAATCCTACTGATAATGGGAATAGGACAACCCCTGAAGATAGAGCAGTGTCACTGGTTACAGTACACATATTGTTAGGCTGTGAGAGCCATGAATACAAACTCGAGGTGACATGGAATCATATGCAATGGTGCCCCAAACTATGATGCTATGTTGTTGTGGTGTAGGGCATTCCACAATTACTGCAGGATTGGACTTGTCTCCACATCAATGACACAATTGCACATGGCAACTATTAATGTAGAAACAGAAGTGGGACTTATCTGAGGAAAAGGTTCAGTGCGACTCCATCAAACAGAATACTCTAATCCATCACTATTCAAGATGTTGGGATCTATGTTGTGGGATCAATGGCAATCTTCAAACGGACATCATGAGCGCAGGCCACTAGCAACCAATAAATGGCAGATGGTTTTGCTCACTATGGGATCATCCAGGATATCTAGCACATGCTACAGAATTTTGGTAGACTTGTTTCGCAAGGCCACCACCACCTCCCATTGGATGCATCGATCTACAAATGCTGATGTCACTTTGGCTGCATCAGCACCCCATAAGCGATCTACAGTTCCTTGTTCCAACCATCTTTGCTGCAGCCAGTGAACTGTGGATGCATTCTATCTAACAGCCGCGATTTTTGTAAGGACCAACCTGTCGTCCTCATTCCAACCTCCATGGCCTTCATAAACTCAGTCTGCTGGAACTGACTCTGTTGCCAACAGCTTGGCATTCTCTGCAATAACAGGAATCCTTTGCGACAAGAACAAACCTTCAATGATTATTTTTTCAAGCAGCAATAATAGCGCTGATATTGCACACTCTGCTGGTTCTTCCCCATACATTTTATTTTACATGTACTGAAGAGCTTCACATTTCACATCATTTGCATAAATAGGTAAGGAGTGTCTACTCTCAAATTTGCATAATTTTCTGGCCACTCCTTGGTATTGCATTTTCAATGTTGGGCAGTGTATTAAGAATCAAACATTTTATTTTTTTAGCTCTGGACCAGTCTTTGCTATTATTTAAATTATGGGCATAAATGATTTTTCAGTTTTTAAACAATGAAAATTAAACATTTGATCATCAAGAATTAACCTTGATTAAGGGTTGTAATTCTTTTATTTAAAATTCATTGCAATTATTTGTAGCAGACACAAACAGAAATTTGAATAATTCAGATTTATTTTATTACAATAAAATGATTTAAAAGTAAAATAAAATTTACTTACAATCTTCTACTTCATTTAGGGTTTCTGCATCATCATCAACATCAAAGAGATTTTCTGAGAAATTTTCATTATTACTTTGGTTACTCAGTGAGGACAAACTTCTTTGTTCTTCATCATCATTCTCTAAAGCAGAGAGGTTGGCAAAAATTCTTTTTTTAACAGCACTTCCTTCAGATGTCATAGAATCTACAGGAAATGAACATTTCTTACAATAAATATATCAAATCAAAATGATATTTCTTACAACATTAAAAATTTTCATTTTAGAATAACAGTCTATATTCTTTAACCATTAGATAAGAAGGTAAATATTATGCAATAGATATGATAAAACAAAAAAAAATCTTTGACCGAAAATAACAAAAGTTAGATATGCTAAATCAAAAAACATTCATGAATGTCGGCAATATAAATTGCCATTACTGGTTTGATTATCATCTTAAAATTAATTTATCAGACAACTGTTAATTTATAAAAACTTTTAAAAAATTGTTGGCCACAATAACCATGTCTAAGATTGTTGATAAATAGCACTTTACTTCACAGATAATAAATAATCTTAAAATGCAAGTTAACTTCACTGAAAACAAATAATTCCTCACCTAATTCTTTAATTGATTACAAATATGAACTTTTCATATTTGTGTATGTATAATGTGTGAATAATCTTTTTCAAAAAATCAAAACTAAAATAAATTATTTATTTTAATATTAATAAATCTTTTTTAAAAATTTCTATCATAGTTTAGGAAAATATTTTGTCATAGTTGCTTTAAGTAGATAAATTTTAAATTTTTAAAAAGTAAATTAAAAACACATAATAGTTGGATTATTCTTTTCCTCTTTACATGGTAATTTTTTTTTTTTTTTGACATAAACTTCTATGATAAATATCGTATTTTTAACTAGGTTGTTTCCAATTAATTTCTATTAGAAGTTACTTTAACAAATTTACGAATGAATTGAAATATTTGATGGTCCTGAGCCTCAAGCATTGGAAACAAAATGGTACTATTGCATTAATATATATATATATTGCTAGAAAACAACAAAATTTTATTTTGCAAATAAAAGTCTGAAAAGACTAAATTATTTCAATTTTTCTGTAAACTCACCTTAAACATACTGCATTAGCATTCATAATATGAATTGCAAATTGATTCAATGTTCTTCAATGCTCTTCAGTAAAATTTCCTAAATTTTCACTTGATATTAAGATTTACAAATCAATATAAAATACAAAACCATTATATTATAGAGGAAAAATAGATTTCACATTTATGCTCTAAAAGAAAAATCTTCTATGTGCATAAAAATACTTCCTTTATGTGTATAAAAAAACATATATTAATCTGTAACTAAGTTTAAAATATACATATTGGTTATATTCTCAAAAAATAATTAATATATTTGATATTTACCTATTCCCAAATCATGGTCCTCAGAATCATTTGAAAGCTTCTTTTCAGATTCATCATTATTTATTTCAGGCAAAGGAGACTAAAAAAATCAATTTAAAAAATAACTGCATCTTTAAACTGAAATCCTATAAGGCAATTAAAATTTCTCTTAATATTTCTCAATTATTAAATTTCTAATAAAAAATATTTTATTTCAGTATTTAAGTACAATCTAGCATGAGTTATATGTTTTTAAAACACTTTTTAAAAAGTCTATGAGCATGAATAAATATTTAAATTTATAATCTTTTAGAAATTCCCAATGATATCTTATGGGAAAAAAATATCAATACATTACCTATCAATAAGTATTGAGACATCTGTGATAAAAGAGATAAAATTTTTTTTATTCATATTCAATAGTTGGTAGAGCCTCCATGTAAATCAATTATAGCATCAGAAAAATGCTTTTGCTTTTTACAAGTTTATTATAGGGCCACAGTAGCTTAGTTGGTTAGGGCGTTGGTCTCACGATCGTAAGTTTGAGGGTTTGATTTCCTGTCGACTAAGGACTATTGTGTTCACTAATGGGGATTGGGGCATGTAAAATATGTCATGGTCACAATGTCCTCTATATTCCCATTCCAAATTAATACCTCTCAGGGTATTAGGAGTCAGGCCTTTGCCTCCTATCTCTAAATTTGAAGACCTAGATGGTGCTGCCATCTACGAGCCAAGTCGTACTTCCACCCTCTTGATAGAGTGCTCTGTTCAAAAATGAAAGGAACTATTTTTGACTTCATTTGCCCAGACAAACGGGCTTGGCTCCGCCAAGTATCATAAGTAACAATACAAGTTTGATGATAAACAGTGGTATTTTCTCCCTCTAAGTTTAGAGAAGATAAGTAAATTCTTTCACCAATTTTAGACAAATCTTGCATAGGATTCAAATCTGGATTCTGGACAGGCCAATCCAATTGATTCACACCATTGTTTGAATACTAACCCTAAGTCGACATTGAAACATGACATTGTCATTCTGGAATTAACAATGATCCAAGCTTTAAAATTACCACAGCATAGGTAGTACAGTGTTGTCTAAAAGAGTTGAACAAGAGTTGCTGTTGAGCATACCATGAATTATGATCAGAATTCCTGTTCATACCATAAGAAAGATCCCTAAATTATAATTTCACCTCAGACAAACTTTATTGTATGCACAATGCATTCTGGCAAAAGAGATTCGTTGGTTAGTTTTTGTGGCGCAAAACCAAAAAGGATAAGCAACGCTGCAAAAAAGATTCTTCAGGCATACACCAAACAAAGTCTGCTATCTGATTGATATAGCTTGAACCTATCAAATCTATTCATCATTCAAGTAAATCTGTTTCCACTTATCTATAGTCCATCTTTGGCAAAGCTAAGCTCCATTTCAATACAGGTAAAGAGTCAGATTTTGTAGTCAAAGGCTCATGGGTTGCAACACAACCATGGAAACCAAATAAATTTGCTTTTTTTGTGAATTGCATTTATGAAAACAGTCCCAGATGTTTCTTTTATTTGAAGCATGTGGATCTACAGTTTGGTTCAGTTTTTTTAAATTTCTTTGGAACAACAATTGATGGCCTCAATCACCTAGTTTTGTGGGTCGGCCCACTTGAAGTCCATTCTCACAATCACCAATCTTACTTCTTAATCACAAAAGCAATTGTCAATCTTAAAATATTTAATTCATTAGATATGTCCTGTAAAGATTGGCAATTTTTATATCTGACAATGAAACCTTTCTTGAAGTCAGACATCTTTGAACACCATGACCTCTTATATGAACCTTATGCCAATGCTGTTTCTTAATATTTAAGTATAGAAGGTACGATGTTGATTAGAACTACAAATATCCACACTAGTGTACGTCTCCAAATACTTATTGGTAGATAGTGTAGAATGCAAAATTATTTCACATTATTTAACTCTTAAAGTGATGCATCATAATTCATTAAAAGTTTTGCCATTCAAAATAATTTATCTTAATAAAAAAATACAAGGAAAAATTTAATTTTTAAATTTTTAAACTAGCCATAATTTTCTTCAAAAACACTTTTCATAGAATATTGTTTTGATATCTGAATTACAATACCTTAAATGGAGCGATTTCTAAAAGAGAGCGATGATTTGGACTGTCAGGAAAATCCACTGTTTCAATATGATATCCAAGATCAACCTTATTACTGTAATCTTCCTTAATGAAATTTTCATTCAAATCATCAGTATTGCTTTCAGTAGAGCTGCAAAAATTAACATAACTATAGTTATACTTTAAATTATATAAGACATGGGAAAACATAAGACATCCACTATATGTACATAACAAGCACAATGTGTGCTACCTAAAATGTAGGTTGAGTTAATTCTTAATTAGTTTTATTATATACTAAAGCAGTTGCAGTGTATGAAGTTTATATTGCCAAATCTTGTTATATAAATAGGCTCAATGAATACTTTCTGCAATTAATTTAACGTGTATAAGAAACTGTTGAAAATTTAATCACTTGAGTGATAACGTTAAAATATTTAAATATGATTTGTGTAATACCTGTACAAAAATATCCCACAAATTTTGTGAAATAAACATGCATATCATAAGTTTATGTTCTTCTCTTTTCCTATTGATACTTTTTAAATACATATTAAAATAAAATGTTCTGAACAAGTAACAAAAAACATCTAAGGGTTATTTTTTACATGTTAATTTAATGATATTTGTTTACTCACCATTCCATCATAAATGAAAAAAGTCATTTCATTACAGTTAATGATTCAGTTAAAAACAAAGTTATACACAAATGTCTTTACAGATAAAAATAAATGATTTTTCTGCCTAAATCTAATTCTGTAAATTAGATAAATTATTTTCTATTTTATGTAAAATAGCAAATCATTCATAAAAATATTTTTTAGGCAAGCATCAAATGATCATAGATATATGCACATTTAATTATCTGAACAATAATAATTACTCAATTGAGTGTATAAATGAAAACAGTTGGAAAATCATGCAAAAGTAAAAATAAAAAAAACAAATTTTTTTAGTATATTTACCAATGGAAATTAAGATTACTGAAATCGTCCACATCTGAAAGAAAAAATATAATAAATTGACACATGAATATGAAAGCTAGAATTTTTAAAATGATACAGCTTTTGTATAATACAATTTTTTTCTTATTATAAGCAACTAATACTTACATTCTTTGTAATTTATAAGTTTTAAAAAGTAACTAAAATTTACAAAATAACAAAGCATATTCTTTTTTTTTTAATTTTTGGATATTTAAAAAATATTATACAATTTATATGTACTATTTTTTAACTTTAATTGGAAATAATGTGATATAAAATTCTTAATAGTTATCTACTTTCTAAACTAAAAAGAGTAAATACTTTAATTTGGAAAACAATCACAAAATTTTACAGAAACTTCTAATCTTGACATTAAGCATTTTTAAGAAAGCAGGACACATTAATAAGACATATAAAAATGTACTAAGACAGGAAAAAGCCACCAAAAAGATTTCCTTTTGAAAGCCATCAAACATTTTCTTTAAATTAAAATGGTTTTTAGTAGATTTTTGTTATAAAGGTGATATTTGAAAGCTTTATAAATAAGAAACTAATATGTCCAATTATATGATATTTACAAGAAACTATTGTTTTACATCAAAGTATATAATTAACTTACATTTTTGCAATTCCTTATGGACTTCAGCTTTATCAGGTTCCTCTAAGTACTTTTCTAATTTGATGGCAACTTTTTTATCTTTGTTTATGTCCACTTCATCCATCTCTTCTTGATTCAACATTTGAAACAAAATAATTGCTGAAATTTATTAATCAAAATAATAAATTTCTTCAATAAAAAATATTAGACATACATCTTTTAAAACTGAATAAAAACAGATGAGCAAACAGTGTACATTTTAATATAAATAGTAATTATCACTGCACATAGTATTTACAAAGGCTTAGATTACAATAAGATTGACAGAAAAACAAGTTGTGTGTGTGTTTAAAATCTAATTTTTAAGTATAGTTAGGATTTAATCTCTAATAGATATTGTGATTGCCATGATGAGTCTAAAACAAGCATTACTTAAAAATGTAAAATATCTGCCTTGTAAACAATGAAAACAGCAAAGAGTTTCTTTCCCCCACACATGAAATCAACAAAATCTGAGGAATATAATACTGTCTAAACACTAATTAAATTCCACAAATTTTTTTTCGTATATTAAATAAAAATCCTAATATATTCACCATTTCAATGATCAGCAAATACTTTAACTACATTTACATGCAAACAGTGCTATGAATGATGTAAAAGAATAACAATGCTAATCTTTGCTATAAGCTTTATGATTAAATATTTAATTGAAAAAAACAATACTTTTAAAATGCTGTCAGTACTAAATTTAATGCAACAACATTAAATGTTTAGCTTCTTTTAAAAATATTTCAGTCTATATTAAATTTCAATTATTTTTGCTCATGAGCTATTAATTAATCAAACTACATTTAAAAATGGTCCAATTTTAAGAAATGGTATGTAGAAAAGTTTTCATAACTTGAATCATGATAAATCATAATATATTGAAAATGATAAATAAAATTTAGGAAAAGCATTAAATAAGGAGGGAAAAGATTCCCCAAAATGCTACCTAAAATTGTTTAGTTTTTCCCTCAACATTATTTTTTGCACATGAGGACTAATTAAACCATGACCTGAAGATTAAAGTAGATTCTTATCAACTAAAATCAATTATTTCCAAGGTGGGACTTGAATCCATAGGATACTGTACCCACTGCAAGAGTGCTAACAGTTCAGCTGCTAACTTAGCTTGATTAAATAGATAGAGGCCTTTAATATTAAAATAAACATATTTTTTTCTATTAAATGAATTTAGTTTAAATTTAAATTATTTTATTTCTATTGCTTATTTCAATATGATAATTCCCTATTTCTTCCTCTAAAGCAGAGTTATATTTCCTTGAAAAAGCTATGCTATTTTCTTAGAGCTATTAAAAATAAAAACATTTATAATTTTCTCAGTTTCAGTATATTTACTTTCTGAAAACTTTAAATTTTCCTTACATTAAAAGTATGAGAATTATATTAAAGAATAAAAATACAGGATACTATTAAAAATAAAAAAATAAATAAAAAAAATCCATAAAGGGATATAATAACACCAAAATCCTTTTGGGATTTTTTTTTTTTTTAAATCAAATATTTTTTCCAGATATAATTTCTTTAAAATTTTACTTTGCAAATCAAACTTTAAGCAAATATAATATGTCTTACAATAACAGATCAAAGCAATTTGAGAATCTATGAGGTCAGGTGATGTTTTCAAAATTTCTTCAGCAATTATTGTACAACAAGATGCAGCATGTTCTTTATGTGAACCATACCTAAATTGAAAAAAATTAAAATATATATATATATATATATATATATATATATATATATATGAAACAATATATAATAGCCTCCTAACCACTTGATCTAAAACAATTGAAGGAAAACTGGATAATAATAAACAGTAATATGAGAAACAAATATTACTTTTTCATTTTGTATCATTAAAAAAAAAAAAAAAAAAAGATGAAATCAGATGTATTTATATTTTTTCATGAGTGACTTTATTGAATCAGATTTTAAATTAGATTGGACACTATAAATTGTTTGTATTATGTTACTCATAGTAATTTTTTGCACATGAGGGCTAATTAAATTAAATCCTATATGGGATTTGAAACCACAAATTGTTGAACTGAAAGCCAGAGTGCTAACCATTGAACATTCTGTCAAATCAAACTTTACAGTTACTTGCTAAATGAGCCAAATTTATACTTTTATAATGAGAACTAACTCCAGAAATCTAATGATTTAATGAAATAAAAAAGAAATATAAATATAAAAAATAAAAACCAAGTACCAAATTGTAATTAAATAAAGATAACTCTTTCATTTTAAATTATTTTTTTACATAAGAAATTTAGGAATAGAAAATTTTTACCCTTTTATTATTTCAGCATTTGATATTTTATGATGATCTATAGCTTCAATGATTGTTTCTTGCAGATACGACTGATCTTTACTCAGTTCACTGTGGGCAACCAGATACAGATTTAATTTGCCTTTCTCTTTTAGAATCTGAAATATGTTAAGAAATTTATTTTAATGAACATAATAAAAAAACTAAAGTAGTTTTAAATTATAATTTTCATTTTATGCTAAAGCTAAAATTGTACTTTTAATATAGCAATAATAAACATGTATCTATCTTGTTATTTAAATTATAAGAACATGAACAAAAAAACTAAATTTTTAATAATTCACAGTTTTACTTACTGCTGGACATTAAAACTAGAAGTAAAATACCACATATGAATAAATTCCTGTTCCAGCTTATTTAAAGATTTTGAGAAAAGATTAAAATCATCTCCATGTATGTTATAGAAATCTTAAAAATGATCAATGGCAGAGATAGACATGCAGCTCAAGAGTTGATTAAACAGCATTTTTCTTTTTAGAGAGTGCCATAGGTAAAATTAATTTTTGTCAAGTCAACCAAAAAAAATTTTTGACAGTGAAATAATTTTTCTTACAAAATTCTCTTGATTAGAATAACAAAATTCTGTTTAGAATAACATTAATAACAGAGAATTTTGTATAAAAAAGAATTTTGTTTGTAATACTAATGTACTGATTGGCTTACATTCTCCAACAAAACAGGTTTAAATATTTATGTCACAAAAGCATATTATAAGGCAAACTCATGAAATAAAGATAATTAATTTTAAAATATTAAATAAGTTGAATTTGATAATTTGCTATGAAAGAATAGAAATATTTTAGATCATTCAACTACTCAAAACAAGGTAGTTTAGGTAGAAATTATAAAAGAAATTTCTATGAGAAACAAATGTTATTCTGATTTGCAAAAACTGAAATTTAATTATGTAAACATTAAACTTGAAATTCCATTTATAAAGTGATTATTTGAGCAATTGTTTTGTCCAAATTTGAAACATGAATCTTAATTAAAAATGATTCTGAGTTTTTAACATGGGAAAGAAAATACAATGAAATACAATGTTTTTGGAGAAATTTGGGAAGATTGGAGGATTAAAATAAATATGTATATGATAAATATTAAGAATTGGATAGTCACAACAATAAGAAAACAAAGAATCTGAAGAACTGGGCATATATTGAAGATGGACGAAAAAAATAGAATTGTGAAAGATTTTTAAATTACAAAATAGGAATGTCAAAAGTTGGAGAAAAAACAGAAAAGGACTTGAAAATGCTAAGGGCTATCAATCACAAATGAAAAAGAAATAGCAAAAAGGAAAAGCAAAATATTTTAAGAGTTTGAGTTTCAACAAGAGCAATACAATAATTATTATTAAATAACATGTTAAAATATAGTCCCTTTTAAAGTGTACATGAAATATAACTTAACAAAGGTTATTCTTTTACATGTACATGATAGAAAACCATATAAACAATGATTCCTTAGGAAAAATTACATTAATCCATAAAAAACTGAAATACAAATTAAAACAGAAATCAATGAATCAAAGCTATATCACAATCAAATTTTTAAATTTTTTCATTTAAAAATATATACAATTTATACTTATTAAATTTAAAAATATACACAATTTATGCTTATTAATACAAATAAATTTTCCAAAAAATCAGAAAATTGTCCTAATATTTAAATCAAAGGAAAAAATCTTGTACAAAATTTGGAATCTGCTATAATATTAGACAATTTGACAACCATGTCATTAAAAAATAAAATAAGTCAGGTAGAATATTACACGCATGAATAAAATAATTTTAAATACCTGTAAATTTATTTCATCAATGCAAATGAGATCAGTAATGGAAATATTCCACCTTTGAAGAAAAAATATCACATCCGTTTTAAAGAGAAAATCTTCTCGTTTGACATTTAAAACTGGAATAGTTATTCCTGCAAGATTTCTCACCTACAAAGCAAAAATTAATATAAAACTTAAAACAGCATAAATAATAATAAAAGGAAAATTGTGAAATAAGTATTTTAAAGCAAGAAAGGAAATTATCATCCATTAATTTAACCTTATCCTTATAGTTTAATTTTTACATCAGAAGATATAGTCATAAAAACAAAAAGTTTACGATTGAAGAATTTTCATGACTTATATGGTGAAAAATCCCTTTATTACTTCCTCATCCTTACTAACGAACTATCTGTTAATTAACAAAGAATTATATTTTAATTACTATTATGTAATACTGCTAGTAACGTTTACATTTATTTTAGTGCCACATTATGTATAATTTTAAACCTTATAAATCTAAAATTTAACTAAGGTGCCACATATCTGACAAGCTCATGAAGAAGAAAATTTAACTAAAACTGTAACTATGATTTATATACTTATTCTTAAATTTATAGCTCAGAAAACTGGCAAAATTATTTAAAAAACATTAAGCAGATCAAATACATATATTCTAAAAAGTTTTATGCATGAAATAACATGATAAATAAAAATTATTAAATATTTTCAGTTAAAATTATTTGTTCATACAAATCATAAATCTCGATAAGAGATTAGGAATTTAAAAAAAAAAAAAGAATAAAAAAATATTTTTAAGTGAGATATTGAATGCTTGCCTAGTCAAGGAATGAATTTTTGTATTACTAGTATTAAAAAACTAGACATTGTACACAATTTTCATATTTTTCCCAAACTATAGTAGAGAGTCAGTTTTTAATTATATTATAACTGATTAATTTCTTTTTCAAAGACTTATAACATTTATTGATGGTTAAAAAAAGGGACATCTTTTTATATTTTTATTTTATAAGTCTGTATATGATCAAGCAAAAGTTAAACTATTTTTTAAACCAATCCATGTGACATTGAAAGGGAAATGAAAATTTAATTATATGTAAATCACAATCATTACATACATAAAATTTTAAAATTAAAAGCTTTTTCAAAGAAACAAAATTAAATTTAGTCAATGATTTTTAATTTTAAATTCATCATCAATAAAGTATGCAGTACTTCTTAAATTGCACATACATGGTTTTTTAATTTAAAATTTCAATTGACTTCAATTTCATTACCATAAGATTTAATTTAAATTCACTATTCTTAAATCTTTAATTTCTTGTATGCAAGAACTATAAAAATTTAGTATATGTCCCACTTTTGCATTCAGTAGTGAATATTGCAAAAATATTTTTCTATTTGTTATCAACAGTCTTGTCAGTACATTATTTGACCTATTTTTGAGTGTTTTATTTTATAATCTACTTTTCAATAGATACTAAATTTTAATGAACCAAAATAAAAACAACTATAATTTACAATTTTATACTCTTCAAAGGATTAAATAGAATTTGATGAAATTTAGTTGTGTTGGCTGGAAAAGAAAATTAACTTGATGTATATTTTCTTGACATGAAGTTATTTGATTTCTATTGAAGAAACTTAAAAAAAATTAATACAAGTATAAGACAAAGTAGGAACACCTATTTAAAAATTAGCCGTTCTACTGTTGTTCAATAAAAGGCTGCCTCGTATCACAAAAGTGTGCTACCTTGTTGCAGCAAAATGGAAGATAACAATCAAGCACTTGGCAGTGCAAGAGATACATGAGAATATTCTGTTCTTATCAAAGTGTAATTTTATCCAACCTTTTCAACATGAAAATAAGCATGATAATTGCAGCTCTCCTTGCAGGAGTGCCCATGTCCAGAACAGCAAACCTTATGGGTGTTTTAAAGACTTAGGATAGTTGCCTGAAATTGCAAGACTCCCTGCCATAAATAATGTATGAGATAAATACCTACCTTCAAAATCCTAAATCTGTGAAAACTATTCCATGAGAGTTGCATACTGAAAATATTTATGGCAGAGTAGCTATTCCAAAACTGTTTAGTTTTGACATGGAATGCTATGAAGAAACTGTGTGGCCAAAACTACTTAAACTGGATACAACAACAATGGGAACTAGTCATCTAGCCTGATGAATCCTCATTTACATTATTCCAGACCACCAGATGTTTGGCATGTCGGCAGAAGCATTTGATGTTAATTGCCTGGTCCCAACCATGAAACATGAAATGGTGATGTTGTGGGGTGCAATATCTTGGGACCTCTCTTAAATACTAAAAAATCTTGAGGATGAGAATCACAGGCGGCTGTTGTTGAAACATTCTCCCAGATAATCTTCACTTTATAATTCAGACTCTATGGGAGAATGTCCAGTGTTCCAAGATGACAACACTCGTGTTCACAAATCTTGCTGTGCTCAAACATGGTTTCATAAGTATAATGAAGTGGAACATCTAACCTGGTGTCCTCAATCACCTAATCTCAATACCATTGAGCTTTTGTGTGTGTTTTTTCTTCTTTTTTAAAGAATAGTTGTTGAATGTTGAATTATGACCCATAGAATGTTGAATTGAAGGCCAGAGCACTAACCATTAGACTGTTAACTTTACAAGATTAACAGCCTAATGGAAAGCTTTAACCATGCTTTTGTAAGTTTTAAGAAATGTGATAGAAATCAACAAAAAAACACAAGAATATAAAATTCTTTAAAATCCAGAATTGAAATTAATAAGGGGGACCAACTTATTTTCAGTTTGCAGCTCCAAACAAAGCATAATAAAAATCAAAGGAAAAAAAATTCCAACTTCTATTTGCTTATAGTAATTATTTTAACAATAAAAGCCTTGCCATAAAAATTTCAAGTTAAATGAATTAACTAATTTCTAAATCTAACTAATTAACTAAAGTAATAACTAATTTCTTTTTAATTCATAATTTCATTTGAAATGTAATATGTACACACTTAGTATTTTTTAAATTATTATTTCCTCATTAAATACTTTAATAAGCATTAAATGTGAAAAATTTGAACATTTGCAGCACAAGTTTTCCATTGCGGAAAATTTCTATTTAAATATATTATTTTACAAAAAAGTTACTTTCCAAAATGTATATGTCAACAATGGATCTGAAATATTAGTCAACCTTATTTTTCTTAGTAAGAAAACATTTGGAGAGCAGTTACATTCACAGAAAAGAGTATTTAATTTATTAGATTTCCTATTTCCAAAATAATAATCTTGATCATAGCTAAATATCATTTTCAATTTTTTATTCAGTAGAATATTACTTATCTCAAGTCAATGTTGATCTTTATTTAATATTAAGTGCAAAAATAAATTTCATTTTTTTGAAATTGCATATTTTGAACATTTTAGTTTTATTTTAAGGATTTTTATTCACAATTAAAAATGTATACATAATGTTGAATTTTATTTTTAAATTTGATTAATTTATACTGTATTTAGGTTTATAAAAAAATGTTTCACATTTGATTGTTATAGATACATATGATTAAATTTAATACTCTTAACTAGAAACAACAATGTGATTAATTTTAAAAAGAAATCATATGAAAAATTAGAATTTGTAACTTTTAAGAAAAGGTTTTTCTAAGAATTATGCAGTACTTTTATGAAAATAAATGCATTAAAATTATACTCTGAAAGCTTTGAATGACTAGCATTTTATAGTGAACATAAGAGAAAGTGAAGATAATTTGAGATACAGTAAAATTTAAATTAGGAAATTTCGGTACAAATAAATAATATTAAGAACACACTTTAAGTATAAAAGAAAATTGCTTGGGTTATTTATGCAAGAGCTATTATAAAAACCATGAACAATAAATTACAATTTTTAAAAAAATCAAAAAACCTACTTTGTAAAGAAAATATGCAAAGATTATAGACGAAATTGCTGAATCTAAATTACAAGCATCATTTCCAAGAACAACATTTATTTCAATTTCCTCATCTCGATTTTTCTGAAATAAAGGCAGCAGTTTATTAAATATATTTGAAAATAGAAACAACTCCTGAGCAATTTTCTATGTAATATATATATATATATATATATATATATATATATAT
>JAPDSC010101402.1:53845-72422 GCA_026290005.1 Latrodectus geometricus | reverse complement strand
TATATATATATATATATATATATATATATATATATAAAATAAACAATGCTGTCAAGTTCACAAAAACATTGAATACATAAGCAATTGGGAAAATAGGAGTTATAAAAAAGTAATTTGTATGACTGTAATTTATATCTAATGCATGATAAATGTATAAAAGTATAATAAGCGCTTTCCTTATTATACTTTGATATGGTAAACATTAAAAAAACAGGAGTTCTATTATAGATTTTAAATTTTAAAAGTCGAGTTAAAAAAATTCAAAAATACAGTAATCTTCAGAAAGTCTAATTGAAGTCTAGAATTTTAATAACCATCAACATAAAAGTAGGAATAGTTGTTCAGTTTATTAATACGTGTACGATATTCAACTCGCCCACACAAAAATTATAGTTCAAATAACAATGTTCATGATATTTTATTCAAACAGAAAAACATTTTTAATTTAATATTTGGTATTATGGATTAAATTTACAACTAAACAGCAAATATTTCAAATTTAACTTAAAATAAACTATAAATATACACTAAGACATAAGACGATTATAGAAAAAAAAAAAAAAAAGATATAATCGTACTAATTTTCTATTTTGTTCTTTTAAAAATTGTTCCATTATGATTAAAAATAAGTATTCCTCTAAGTTATGACTAGATTTAAATCAAAACATATGACAAAAGAACAAAACTAACGACACTTCAAGTAATATATTTAATAGGAATCCATCTCATCAAACGTAGGGGGCGTTTCTTTCTTCCGTAGTCTCTAGGATAACTCAAATTTTTTCGCCAACAATGAAATCCGCCAATAAAATTTGCAGTTTTAATGATGATACAAAGTACGTCATCACTCTTCCTTTCAATACTCATTTACAGTCCTTTTCTGGTTTATAATTTTTTGGAGATTCGTTAGCTCGTGGAAGGAATATTCTAATTAATTATATTCTAGTAATATATTAGTAATATAGTAATATAAGTAATATAGTATCTAGTAATATAGTAATTATCTTCTAGTAAATAGTAATATTCTAATTCACATTCTGTCAAATAATATATATTTACTCTTAAAAAAGAAAATGCCAAAATTAGTATTACAAATTAATTTTTATAGTCGCAAAAATATCTAGCCTGTTTGCCCATTCATTATAAACTCTTAATTATAGAGAAAAAGAACGTAGTAGCCCTAGTGCTATAGGAATTGACTTGATTACTTTTTTTATAAACTGAAAGCCTTGTTGATAAGAGTAATATTGTTAACAAGTTGCGGTTTAGTGTCTGTCAGTTGGTATGCATTGCTCTGGAAAATTTTCACATTATTGTAGAAGTCTGAAGAGAAAAATGCCATCGTAAGTGTCAATCTCTGCTTAGAACTGAAAAAAAAATGTCTAATTTAAAACTATAAGCACTTATAGAAAAGGAAGCAAAAGCTGTGAGACTTCTGCTTAACATTGGAAAGTCTACGTGTATTATTATGGATGACCAGTGCAGTAATAAGCAATGAGCTTGGTTTAGAAAGGGTGACTGAATTTAATTATCTTGAAATAAACCCTGAGATAAAAGCTTTGCTGACTGATGAAATAGATGTTACATTTTAAGGATTAAATGTTTAAATCTTCTGTGCTCCCAAGAATGTTAAAAATAAAAAAATATAAAACTATAAGTAGGCCTATTGTAATTTATGTCGCATAAACTTGGACTACTATTTAGAAAGAAAAATTGTTTATTTCCTTTGAAAGAAGAATTTTAAGGAAAATATATTGACAAATAAGAATAATTTAGTAAGCTCTATAATGAAAAGCATATAGTAAAAATAACAAAAGCAAAAAGAAAACAATGGCTCGGATACCTGGAGCGAAT
This sequence comes from Latrodectus geometricus, assembly GCA_026290005.1. Lineage (NCBI taxonomy): Eukaryota > Metazoa > Arthropoda > Arachnida > Araneae > Theridiidae > Latrodectus > Latrodectus geometricus. Next base: position 70,568 of record JAPDSC010101402.1, on the reverse strand, counting down.
GATTGATGAAAGAGTAACAAAGAAAATATATAGAGTAAGAGTGGAGAGTAAAAGAAAGAGGTTGGATGTCTCAGTAAATATGACTGAACGAGTTGGAGGAAAATTGTTCATTTCCTTATTTATTTGTTAGGAAAGATGAAGATCAAAAATTGAAAGACAAAAGTCAATTATTTCTGATATTAAGGATCTGAAAAAGTGGAACTGTTTGGCTAAGGAGGCCAAAATTCAGCATGTATTGTTGAGCTGAATAATAAACTGGAACGAAGGTCAACCTTATTACTTTAGTTATCTTTGAAATAACCAGACAAGACAACTAGCTGTCCTTATAAATGATTTTATGTCCATTATGAAGAAGCTCACCATAAAGTATGGAAATTCAAAGTAATTCAGTATAAAGTATTCGAAGAAATTAGGTTACTAATATTTTATCAAGCAATCACAAAAGAAAGTAAAAATCAATCTTGGTTTTATTTTATTTATCTTTATTTCTAAATCCTTTCCTTCATCAACCAAAATCAACATTTGAAATTATAAAATTTCAGAATAAGTATAAAACCGACGAAGCCGAAAAATCGTATTTTCACTACAGGATATTTAAATTTAGATTTATTTATGATATTTATTTAATTAATACATAAATACTATATGGTTGTAATTGACTTAAATGAATTTATATTTTCTTAAAAAACTTTTCATAAACAATATATTATGCTAGAACGAAAACATGGAAATGCCCAAGCACCCAACCCCATAAGCAATCATGTAGGAAGTAGAAGCCAATATCTATTTCCTGTTGTTCAATAAGGACTGAAATCAAACTAATAATCGCGGTATCATAGGAATTACATTATGAAACGTTGTTAATCAAACTTGATTATATACCTAGATATTTACTAATTACATGTAACTACTACCCCGTATTTCCCATCCATAATTTCTTATTCTTTTTCTTATGGAGCAATAATCTTAGTTGGAATATCATATCAACATTAAGGTCAATCTTAACAATAAAAAGGAAAAAAAAATCACTAAAAAATGTAGATAAATACACAATACTTCTAGAGTAACCTTCTATCATGCATGTTTTTCGATAAAAAATATTGACATAATAATAATAAGATACAATGTTATTATATTAATATGATACAATATAAATAGGATAAAAACTGTAGAGCAAAGATTATTTAACATTTTCGCATCTCCCATATATAATAATGTTCTATTAACGATTTTCAATGTAATGTCACTATTGGGAGTTTTTATATGAAGCATGAAAAAGCTGATATACGGAGAGGATAAATATTTTAAGAAATGATTCAATTTATGAAAAGATAGGAAGCTGACGATTTTAACTTTTGGATCTTAGACAATGTTGTGAATTTTTAAATTCAATATCATTAATCAGACTGAATTTATCAAATCACAGCAGTTAAATTCTACCATATTTCACAGATTATGTTGATGTAGATACATTTCGATACTTACATCAAATATTGCATTATGAAAAAATATAAGCAAAGTAATATACATGCAGCACGTAATTCATAAAATAAAAATGTACTATTAATAAAATTATTACTTTTCTATTTTATGTTTATGTTTCATACAAATTTCTATTTCATATTTACATTTCATATGCTACATAAACATTTGTACACACACACACACACACTGTTGGTGTGTGTATGGGGGGTGTACCTCTTGCATAATTACCAATTATTTCATTAGTGAACACAGTTAATTATATTAATGAAATCAGCACACTATATTAAGATGTAATAAATGTTAGAAAAGATATTTTAATGTAAAATTTTTTTATTACATTAAAGATAAAAAATTATTTCATTATATTAGCGAATAATGAGACACAAAATACATTTACCTTATGCTATTTTACTTTAACTATTGCCTTTAAAAATAAATATTATTAATATATAGTGACAGAGCACTTTCGAAAATTATTTTTTAAAGCGTTTCGTAGTTGGCAGATTTTTGAAATATAAAAATATACCTTTTCAAACAAAAGTTAAATATAGATACTAAACCCTGATTGATAAATTAAATAAAGATATTTGAAGAGTAGTGAGTTGGGGAATTTTTTAAATTTATTTTAAGAGAAATTCTATTTGATTCACGACTCAATGGTTCCTGTTGGAAAAGATAATTTGAAGTGATTCATAAGAAATAGGAATATGACCCACTAAATACTATGCAGTGAAACATTAAAAAGCCATGTTTGTTGTCCCACATTTTATGTTGACTAAAACCATGATTAAGTCAAGAGATGATGAAACTGATTTGCTTAAGATTGCAAATAATATATAAATCACAAACGTCTCATCAACACTTGTAATAAACTAAAGAAGCTATACTTATATTATTATACCATGAATTTAAAAGGAAAAATTGAAAAAAAATTCATAGTCATTAAGATGTTCAATTATCAAAAAATTCAACTACACTCAGAACACAAACAGCATTTAAAGTAACAAATTATAGAGAAAAAGACTTGCGAACACGTATTTTTTATGATTCAAAGAAATGAAACTCAACATACATCTCAACAATAATCCCCAAATAAGAGTTTTTATAAGAATCATATTGATTGTTCTGTTAAGAAAAAAGTGTTTAGTTTTGTTACAATGATGAAATTCTTTTGAAAAAGATACATTACAATTTATTTAAAACTATATTACCTCAAAATATCAGGTTCTTCATGAATTTTTATTGCATTAAATGGAAAAAAAAAAATCAGAGTTGAAAATTAAATATTTTTATCATCGCATCATCCATATAAAATATTTTATGTATACAAATATCGCTGAAAATATTCGCAGATTGTTTATGAACAATAATTTTACATTTGCGAGGAAAAAGTCTTTCGAAACTTTTGAGGAAATGAATGATCTTGTTTAGTTACTTTAGAATTTTCTTTTTTTTGTATATATATTATAGTTAAACCAGTCTTCAGTTTTTAAAAAAAATTTCAAACAGTTCAGGTAAAAATAATTTTTGAATAATATAAAATGTTACTATCCATTTCAGGCCAAAATTAAAGTTGGGATAATAAATCAAGTGGAAGAGAGAACTGTATGAAACATATGGGGAAATTGAAAGGAATAAATTCTAGGAAAAATCCCTGCTGTCAAAATTGAATTTTTTTCTCAACAATTTAGCAATCGCTCCATTAATTTTAATTCTGTTTGTTTCTGTAAAAACTGTTTTTGCATTTCTTAAATATTACAATATATATAATAACAAATATATATTTAATAACATAAAAAATAGAATATTTAAAAAAATTCTTTCAAGAAGAAAATTACCTTAAAGTATCTTATGCATTTAGAATACATTTAGAATGCATGAGAATCTATATCAAATTAAAGGATTTGCAAAGACATTAAAGCTATATTAATATTTTTTTTTCTTTGTCTTCAGATTTTTAAAATTTTAGCTCAAATTCATATAACAAATATTATTAAATTTAAAGCAATCATAAAAAACTCATACTTATGAAAGTATTCTGCCAAAATCTGTTACTGAGCAGCGTTTTTAAATAAATTAACTAAATCTATATACCTACACTTACAAAAAATCCATCCTTTACTTAAATTTACTTGTGAAAGTAATATATGCATGTAGAAAGTTAGACTATTATATGCCATTTCAAATTAAAATGTTTTCCACAGATTGCTTACGTTTGCGCTATTCGTTTCAGTAACATAAAAAACTGAATAAGTTTAATTTAATTTTTAACTTGGATTTTTAATTTCTAGACGGCAAATCTTTGTTACACACAAGTGTGAGTTAGAGACTCCATTTTAAAACAAATTCCTAACCACTACAAATGCCTACACTTCAGGGGTAATAGAATCCACAGTTGTGGAAGCAAATTCTAAATCCACAACCATTCGGCTATTAAGTTACGGACTCCTTCCTTTTACAGTGTGGTTCATTATTATCACGAAAGTAGTAATTTTTTTAGAACAAACAGCATAATGTTTAAGCGTTACACTTTGTCCAACCCAAATAACTTCCTGTCACAAATGTCTCAAGAACATCAAATAGTTTTTGAGCTTAGAGCACACCGTGGACAAGTGATAGGATTGTACTCTTTAGAAAGAAAGTTCTGGAATCGCTGAAAAGTCCTCCTGGAATGCAATTTGGGTAATGGATATTAAAAGGCTTTATAGTAGCCTTAGCCCATTAGGCTATCTACTACAAGATGTCAAACCTTTTACACATCCAGAAATGTTTACACAAAGCATAAAGTCTTCAACTATAGTACAATTGTTAAAGAGGCTTACACGAGATGTGCATTATTGATTCTGTAGGTTCATCTAGTCACTGTTCAATTAATTATTTTCTTAATTGGTTCTCAATTTTTTGATTTTTTCTCAGTTAGGTTGAGATTTCGATTGAACATTTAGATCTTAAATCATATGTGGGATTTTAAGATTGGTAGTGTTGTTCAGCAAAGGAATATTCGCCGGGAATTATCTTGAATTTTTTTCTATCATTATAATAACCATGTATGAAAAGCCAAAAGAATTAATTTACATTACACACAACAGAAATAAATAAAACATTTATTTTTTCAACTGTTTTTTGTATTTTCGCAGTGAAATTTAATTAAAAACTATACCAAAAAGTTTATTTGCATCTAATAGTAATTATGTATAAAACATGATAAAGAAAATTTTTGTCTGAAAAAAGTTTTTGAGATTTGATCTGAAAAGTTTTTATACTTTAATTTTATCTTAAAAGTTAAGAAAAAAAATTTGAATTTACTTTATTTAGAAGCATAAGAAAAGATTAAAAACTGATGCAAGACTATCATAATTTTTGATGGAAAATATCATAAATATAGGAAAATCGGTATCTTCAAAAATCTTTCTTAAGAAAGAATTTAATGAATAAAAAATTAAAACCAGATGTACTGAATTTTTTACAAAGAAAATTATGTTTTATTTAAAATTTTGCATAGAAACAATGGTTTAATGAGACATTAAACCATTGTTTTCATATTTAAGGGGAACTAATTAACCTAAAGCTTCATTTGAAAAAAATGTATTTTTTTATTTTTAAAACATTATCTCTAAATTATCTAAAATTCGATTAGTAGTTAATATTTTATATAATCAATTTTTGGTTATGTTGATTATATTCTTAATGTATGATAACTTTTTTCTTTCTCTATACTCGTTTGAGTGAAAATAATACAATTCTAAGTCAGATAATTATAGAGAAAATTTCTTAACTGTATGTTATTTAATTCTTTTTCATCTTTATTTGACTCTAAATTAAAACTATTTTGTTGTGAGTTGAGAGAAATGGTGATCTCAAATAGTTTTCTTTATTATAAACCAACATCTCATCCAAATATTAGGAATATCTTTGACAAATTATACAATAAATTTTAGAAATAAACTTCAATTCGCAAATCAATTTTGTTTTTAAGTAATAAATATGTTTTGTTTTTATTAAAATCATTTGTGGTGAGTGTTTTAGATTTTCTATATATATTAATTAGCATTTAAAATTTATGCATGCTATTTTAATAATAAAATAAAATATCCATTTATTAAGTATCTATATATTTACTTACTAAACATTATAGCATGTCTCCTTTAGAGTAGGGAAATCCGAAAACCGGCACCAATTAACTTTATGTATATTTTACTACGCAATATAATATGCATGACAGAACTATTCAAATAGTACCCTTTTGAATTAAGTTTTTAAAAACCGTAACAAAAATATAAATTTCCTGGTAGTTCCACGAAAAGATTAAGTATGGTAATATTCACTAGTTTATGAAGTTTAAAAAATGTTTTCTTTTTTAATTCAAAAAGATGATAAAAATGTCATTATTTGTGAGTTGATTTTGTGTGTCCACAAAATATAATTTATATGGATATCACAGAATTTTGAAAGTACTGTTGAATATATTGCTGATTATTAAAATTGTTACATCAAGAAGGCATATTATATTACGTTTCTGAAATTGAAATTGACTGAAAGATATGCAGTGACATACAAATGATTAGTTTCTCAATTCATTTATATGAGATAGCGTCGGTAGTGATACCGACAGTGAATAAACTGAGCCACAAGTTTCTTATACACATATTGCATTTGAATATTATTGCTTAGTTTAAATTTACTTGCTGAAGTGCTTCCTATAAATTATGGAAATGCTTACGAGTATGTGTCTCAAAAATGTCCTAAAAATGGGATTGTAAGCTATCGTAATTGAGCATTATTACACCACGATATTATTGCTCATATCAGACAAGATTTCATAATTATTTGCCAAATATGGAAGCAATGGGCTTAGAATGGTTATAGGAAATATTTTCTGGATCTCAGCTGCTTGTTATCAATAGCAGTCGAGAAGACAGAGATCTTACCGGAATGACTTTATTCAACTTTGCAAGCATACCATGTGCAGTGAGTTAAGCAATAGGATCGTAAACAAAACATGAATTCAGTGCCCGAACAATTAAAAGATGTTTACAACTGTATATATTGTAAGCTTATTGAACATGGTTTTTGCTGCCCTTGACGTTAAATTACAGACAAAAATGCCTTCAATGGCGTGATCAACTACAAGAGATAAATGTTTTGGATGCTATTTTCTCAAGACCTGTTTTTATATTATAACTTTATAAATATATATAGTATAATTCACATTTTTTGAAAATTTATTTGATTGCTATTTCCAGCATAATGTGTTCAGTTATCATCCATTCGTTGGATATTTTTCTAGTGAAACAATCTTAGTGGATAATTTTATAAATGAATTGAAAGCATATATTTTTCATTATATTCCGAAAGAATAAGACTGAAAAATATACGAAAATAAACAAAAAATTACCTGGAGTAAATTAAAGTACTTATATAAAGAAAAAGTAGTTTTTGCAAATCATCTCATAATGAAGGTAAAAAATTATAAGAATACATGTTCTTACTGCTTCCATTCCATTTTTCGACTGTGATTTATATTATTTTTCATTAATACGGTTTTTATAGAAACTGATTTTTAATATTATCAATCTGATATCATAGTTTTATATTATTTGTCACTCGAAATACATTATTAAACGAATATTTACTTTTAATGATTATTTTTGATTCTGGCAATCGATTCTGTCTTCTGATGATGAGGTTCTGAATTAAATTAGTTAAAACCTACCTAATCAGCCAAACTAAAGGGTGAGTAATTTTTCAGCAATGTAATTTAGAAATTCACTTATATTTCAAAGCTTGTAATTCGTTGTTAGTACCTAAATGATTCGCCATTTATTTCAGATATCTAGATAGAAATATTGTCGTTTCGTAGCACTCTTTGTTCATGCGTATTATTTTGATTAATAGTATTTTAGAAATATTTTAACTAATATTTTAGGGATTTTATTTTTTCAAAATTAAAATTAAAATCCTTTTAATTTCTATCACAATGATACAGAAGGATCAGAAAAGAAAAAGACTCTACTACGTTCTTATTTTTACTTCCCTTTATTTGTCAAACTCTTTTGTTTTTCAGATTAAGTGCTTTTCAGCATCGCTTAATTTCCCTCAATATTCTAAAAAAATATCAAGTCCAATTATCAAATGGAAAATAAATGATTCGAAGTACCGTATTTAAACCACATTTTATGATTCTTGCTGATTCATTAAAATTTGACACTGTGCTACCTTTTAAAATAGTATTTCTTTTAATCCGAAACATGTAATCACATTATACAGAAAAGTTATAGTGCTTAAATATATTTAGACGATTTGGAGTGAAATGAATCACGCATACATAAATATATGTGCATATTTTTTTCCCCTCATATTTTTTAAAAAATAAATTAAATCTCTCATCTGATTGTAGAAAATAATTTACTTCTCCCGCGCACATAGTCTAACTACAAGCCTCAATGCAGACATTCAGATATGTTGCTTTAATTTATCTGCGAAAATAATATTATCATTGATTAAAAAACTATATCGTATTACTTTAAAATGGAAACTTGTTCTCATATGAACTTTGATTTGTGTTCATGCAGAGTTTAGTGTCAGGCTTCTTTGATGTAGTCATAAGTCGCAAATATATATGCAGATTAATATTCTTCTATTGGAGTAATGTTTTCGTTGGACATTGCCATTATGAATGTTCTGGAGTAACAAGATGCACCCTGTTACTTCAAGATTACAATTTTCTACTTTGAATTACTTGAACATGTTCTCGAGCCGTCGCTTTCATTAGCGATTCAGTATTTAAAGTGAGAGACATCATTTTTTTGTTAGAATGATGACTTTTCTTCTCTGGAAGACAGCCTTCCATGACTTAACTGTATGAACGGTTACTTTGCATTGTGATATTCCATGCTTATGTTAGAGAATGTAAGTATTGTTTCATTCAACACAACATAGATTGAAATTATATTTCATTAGCTACTTTTTATATAGATCAAATAAGAGATAGAAAATAAATAAAAAGATTTTATATAGATATAATCAGTTTCTAGTACAAACTTCTTTAATATACGAATTAGAGTCTGAAAATGTTTCCTAACTTTTGAATATTTTGTTTTAATTTTCATTCCCACATTTCAATTGCAATGAATGAAATTACTAATTTTTGGATCATTTTGATGCTCTGAAATGGATTTGGGAACAGTATTTTGCAATTTAGAATCATGTGTGTAGTTAAATGTAAAGATAAAAAAAAAAAAAAAAAAAAAAAAAAAAAAAAAAAAAAAAAAAAAAAACAGACATTCTCTTTTTTTCAAACGTCCACACTTAAGAATATTTTTGGGGAGTTTAATGTGCATTGAATTTATCATTATGACTGTTTTCATTTGGTTCAAAATAGAAGCTATATTCTTCTAATCAGACAATTTTATCAGTCTTTTGTAAGTCTCAATAATTGCATCATTAAACTCATAATAGATTGAAGAAATTTAATAAAAAAAACCTAAAAAACACATTTAAAATAAGTTCAGACTTGATTTGAAGAAGTGTAATTTTAATCAGCAACCACGTCATCTACCACAGATTTTAATTCAGACTCACCACATGATTATATCACTTTATTGCAATATAATATGAATTTACAAAAAAAGATACTACATAAATGTTTCTTTTTATTTCAAGAATGATTTGTTTGATCAGTTCACAATATTTTAAGACCAAAACCATAATTTATCGAATCATATTAGTTTAATTTTCTGATTCATTGAAATTTTAGAAATAATGGTAATTTTAGTGCAGTTAATAATGCAATATTATGATGGCAATAACCTTAGTTGATGCTTTGATATTTTTAGCTTCATTAATTAAATGATAATAAAAAGTCTGCCATACCAATGGCATAACTTAGTTTATATTTTCTTTTATAACTATAATAATTAATTTTAGGAAATAGATGTTAAGGAATAGATTATCTATTAAAACTTATAATACATTGCATTAACCTAGTACATGAAATGCATGTTTAAGTCAATAAAAAAAAATATGAATTTTAAACGGATTTATCTAATATATATTTTTTCTCCATTTCAACAAGCATAAATTGCAAATCTTTGTAAAAAAATCCTATAAAAGTGCAATTTAGAAAAACATACAAATATAATTATTGGTGCAATATTTTAAGAAAACGAAGGTTAATAGTTATGCATCACTTATTATTTGAATGGTTAAGGCGGTATTTCCTTCCAACGCACCTAGCAAATGCGGAATACTAATGTATCGATTTGACTGGTGTTTTAATAAGCTTTTCGAAATTTAGATGTTTCCATTTCATGAAATTGCTATTTTTTAAATATCCTATTTCAGTTAAAAAAGGGATGAAATCACTCATTTGTTTTGAAAACACGCATTTATATTGAACATTTAAAAAAAATGATAATTATCAGAAGATTTTATCTTCCCGGGGAAATCATTTAAGCATTCACGAGGAATTCATTTGTGTTTTTAGTAAAGAAATAAATACATTTCTTAACTAAAAACACAAATGATTTATATTTGTGCTTTTAGTAAAGAAATGTATTTCGTAAAGAAATGTAATAACTTTTAAAAGCATGTATTTTCAATAATTTGATGTTAGAATTTTGAATACTTGCAAACTATCAGTGCTTTAGTTTTGGATATTTTTAAAATCTCATAAAAATAAGGTTATTAGGCATTTCCATTTTGTTGATTTAATTCCAAAATTTGGTGCCTTGTTCTCAGATTTCTTTGAATAGCCATGAACTTGCATTGTTTTAGTTGTACAAATATTAATTATGATCTGTATTGTAACTATGTATATGTAATGAGTTTTTGACTTTCAATCGCAGTTATAATTTTCTTTGTGCAAATCCTCAATTATTTTGAAAATAAATCAATTTGATAAAGGTAAGATGCTTTCAAATCTGAATTCATATTGAATTCGTATTTCGTATCAGACTGAATCATTAAAATATTTAATTTCATGTTGTTTTGGAAACATAAATTAATAAATATAATAAAAAGCAGAATCACAAATGAAAACAAATTTTCTTCAGATAATTTTTCATCAATATTTTTAAGAATTTTGTCTATTTCTTAAAAGTACTCTGCGAAGTTATAGTGCAACAACATATTATACATTATTTTTTTATAAAATAAAAACCAGGTCTGGTTATTTAGGGAGCTCTATCTTGCTATCGGAAGGTAGTAAATTCGAATCTAGACCCAAGCAAAGATCTGTTGTATTTGCTAATGGTGACTGGAGCACGTTAAATATGTCTCCGCCGCCATATTCACCATGTGGAATGATACCCCTAGAGGTTGCAAATCAAGTCTGGTGTCGTCTGTTTGGTTTCTGCTTCGAAATTACGAAGATCCATCCACTTTCGGGGCAATGATGGCACATTCACTAGGTGACCCACAATATAAATTGTCAACATTTCTGCCTCTCGTAGAGCTGAAAGTTTTAAATTCTAGTGGCAGATACATATTAAAATTATATGCCTTACGTTTTTGACGCATATATTCTATATGTATGTAAAATAATTTAAAATTAGCTATATTGCATATATATGTATGCACATACATTGAAGCGATACAAATAAGGCGTTATGAAATAAGTTGTTTCTAAGTTTTACTATTTTATTATTTTTTTAATGTTTTACTGGGGACTTTTTTTTTACTTAATTTTAAGCTAAAGAAAGCATTTTTTTTAAACTTGTTTAAGTTAGCGTAAGAAACCTCTGGCAGTCTAATAGCAAAAATATTTTAAGTCACTTAAATATATAAATGAATGCCAAGTAAATCTTAAAAAATTTAATTCAAATTTAAATCTCGTCTCAAAGTGAAAATGGTCTTAAGAGTCTTTTAAATATGAAAATAAATATAGCAAATAAGTTTTTCCCAAAACTTTTCTGCTTTATGTATCGCTAAAAAGGAGAAATTCTTATATATTTTTTTTAAAAAAGCTGTCATTATAATTTTTTTTTAAATATTTTTTTTTAAGTTTTTATAAGTTATTTCTGTGTGCGTGTGTACTTTTAAGAACTAAATACTTAAATCTTATTAAGATGAATAATGATGCATATAGAAGTAATTGTTGTTGTTGATGCATAAAAAGTCTTTGTTGTTTTCTTAATTGAACGAGAACGCAAAATTGAATGTAAAACTTCGAAGTGAAGTTAAACATTTAATAGTTAAGTGTTAAATCAATGCCACCTGGGGTATTAAAAAGGAATCCCTATTCATAATCAAACGATTTAACAGATGTATATCAGTTGAAATTGGTCGACGGTGTTAACTGGGAATTATAAGATTAGATGCTCACGTTTACCCCGATCTTTAGTGGGAGGGGTGCGTGGGTGGTGTCGAAGGGAGTGATGATCTTTGGAGCATGCGCGAAAGGGTGGCGGCAGGTCGGAGAGAGCAGGAAGAGTCACAGATGCAGGAGAGATGAGCAAAATGGCGGATGGCGACGAGGTCGAGATGCAGCGGAACAACGACACCCCCTTCAGATCGAGGGCCCGGAAAGGGGCCCTCAAGAAAAAGAACATTATTTGCGTCAAGGACCATCGTTTCATACCCCGCTTCTTCAAACAACCCACATTCTGTTCTCACTGCAAAGATTTTATATGGTGAGTTTTCTATCTTTCTCTCGGGATGCGGAGGAATGCCGTTCATTTTTATTAAAAAAAAGATAAATTCCGTTCATTTAATCTCCGTATATCACACCTGTTTACTTGTCAGTCAGCAATTTTGGTAGCTACTCGCTTCAAACCAAACCTCCAGTTTAAAATAATATTCCTCATTTTACGTGTTCGTCGTTTAATACAGACAGCTTTATTTACTACACATTTTGACAAGTTGTAATGGGCAGTTTTCCAAGAATTAAATTCTCTTATTTTTCTCTTTTCGTTTGGCTGTGATATATCTCATATGAATAAACTGTGAAGTTTGTTTCCTCATAAAAAATATTTTATTCATTTATGGAAGGTGTATAATTTTCTTAAATTATTAGAAGACTCAATTTTTAAAAAATAACTGTCGAATAATAAAGCAGATGTAGTTTTCTGTAAGAAATTAACCTTGTTCTTGTTAAGAGAAAACTAATATTAATTTTGTAAAATATTCTTGCATTTTTATTAACAAGGAGTTTTAAGATTTAAAATTATAATCTAAGTCATTATAGATAGATGATTCATACATCATTTATATAAGAGGGTCATTTCTGACGAAATTAAGAGGTAGAAATTATCAATGAAATTATAGTTACATTGCATTTTATCATTGTACCATTGGCTAAAAATTTTTAAAAGGTGACGATTTTCAAAAATATACATCATCTGAAGTATAGTAAGATGAATTATTTCTGTATGTCTTTTAAATGTTTAGTCAAATTTTTAAATAAATGTATAGCATGGTTAAATATACATACTTGGAACAAAATTCAAATGAATATTTCTTCTTTTTTTAACAGAAATATTATTCATAATAAACTTCATTAAAAACATTGTGTATTTTATCAAATCTGATTAGTTATTAAAAATGTCCGGTATATGTTAAAAAATGATGTTTTTTAAATAATATTATTAATGATATGTGAAATCTGAAATCTGGCAGTTGTTATAAATATTCAATTAACATTTAATACTGTGATAATTTTCTAAATCAAATTGTCCTGAACATATTAATCAGTAGGAAAATTAAGTTTCAAGTATATTTTAATACATATGAAATGATGATAAGCAGTGTCATGTTACAGATTTATATAACAAGTTTAAAATTTTTAAAAGGTAAATGCAATAAAAATTAGTAATTGGCTATTTATAATTAAAATCAGTATTTGTAATAAGCAGAAATAGTTAATTTTATTTACTAAGTTATTTGCTACTTTTAAAGTTTTGTTTAGCTGAACTCAACATTCATCAACTTAAATTATTTTTTCTAAGAATTCATAATTTTTTTTTATTTCTGAATGCAGTTTATTTACTTCATTAAGTTTTTGGTAATAATTTAATAATTTGTAATAGTTTATTTGTTTTTCGGTTGATTCATTTTAAATTATATACTTAAAATGGGGTAGAAGAAATAAAAAAAATTCTATTTGCTGAAAAATGATAATTTCTATTCAAGAAATATTTACTCTATCATTTATTAAAGAAAATGTTGTAAATAATTAAAAATTTTAAAGACATGTATTTTACATAAAAATAAAAATTTCATAACCGGAATTTAATAAAATAATATTTTAATTTTATAAAGTTCTTAGTAAGCAACGTGTTTGAATTCATGAATACTGTTGTTAATGTAATTAAGTCTAACTTAGTCTTAACACCAGAGAAGATATTTTATTCCACTATGCAATTACAGCTTTTAGACTTTCATGCTGATAAAGGCCACATACGTTATTTTAAGTCCAATGGTGGGAAAGTTTAGAAATGAGAATATTATTTTAAGTATACACTAAGTTACTCGACCATAATTCTAAATTATAACAAATCATTTTTTCATGTTTAGAACATATCTCAGAATATTGAAAGCGGCTTGTTTGACAAGTGCAATTAAAAATTCATGCGCAGAATGATTAAAATCTCACATCTCCAGAAATGCGTACATTTTTAAATAATTTTAATGTTTTGCAACATTTATATATAATTATATGTGATAAAAATATTATATCTTTTTAATGATTTTTGTTTCGTCTCTCAAAACTATTCATAATTTCATATTTGGAAACAAATGTCGAACAAATATTAATATGATTAATTTTTTTTTATAAATACAGATTGTGAAATGTATAAATGTTTTGGTTTATATTTTATATTAATTAATATTTGCAAGTTGTAAAATATTTTTATAAGAGATAAATTTATAGTCTTCATTATTTATACACATTATAATGCATTTAATTTATTTTAATTGGAATTTTTCTTTAAAATTCTTCTGATGTCATTTCCTTTCTCGAATAAATTTAAAGGGTATTTAATAATTCTATAATGTGAATATGGAACTAATTCTGTTTTATAAAGATTTTAAAATTAATATACATGGAAATCCAATTTAAGAAGAAAAGTTTTCAATTTAAAACGATAATACAGTCTAAAATCCGATTACTCTGTCTAAGTTCATGCATGCAGTTTTGACATATTTATATCTGTAATTTAATTTACATTATATTGTAATTTCACAGTGGATATTAGTCAATTGTCTCTTAAGTTGTATTCTAGTATTTTCTTCGTAAGTTTAAGTTTGTATCTAGAGACAAAATCTACACCATAACTGAAAATTCTCTAGAATTTTTCCATTTCATCATTGAAGAATTTATTATTTAGGGATTTATAATATGTATAGATCTTCTCAAAAAGAATATTTTTGTTCTATCTGTAATGAATAAAGTATTTTAAGATCCTGGTAAAAAATATAATATATTAAGTATATAATTATCTGTTAAATTCACCATTTCTGTAAAATCTAAAATTAGCAGATATAGAATTTATGTATTTTTTTTATAAAGAACCTCTATATAAGATTTTGATACAGGAAAGAAGAATAAAATTATATTTTCTTGCTTCAATAAAAATATTCTGAGGATTACATACAAAAATTCTGGTATAGATTTTAAAAATAAAATTAACTTCGTATTACGATTATTCGTATGTATAATAATTAAAACACTTAAAATTATTACCTTAAAGTTATTTAAATATGGATCATTATCGTTATTACGATAGATACGATTACAATTAAAACATGTACTTGAGCCAGAGCACAGGAAAAGTTTTTCATTGTGTTCTTCAACATCATCGGATAATTCTGCACCGCTCTAAACACGCATCGATAAACGATTATCTACCATGCAAGAATTATCGATTTGAGGCTAAAATAAGAGTCTCATTTAAAATCAGGCCGCCCCAAGAATATGAAGTCGGGTTGAAGCTCAATTTTTTACGTGCATGATTATTCGTTAGTCTCCGTTGAACATTTCTAAATTATTAAATGTAGTCATTTTTACTCGTGTTTTTGGGGCGAAAAATAATTTTCTTCAAGCAATGCTACAAAAATAAATTTTTAATTGTGATTAGGTTAAGATAAATTTATCTTGCATAATTGTATCAATTTCAAAATTAATTTTATTTACAGAAAATAATATATGATTGCTTTAGATTAATTTTAACAGATTTGATATTTTAAACTATGTATCATTAAAACAACATTTATAAAATACATTTTTGTAAAACACAGGAAAAATATTATTATTTTTATAACTTTAATAAAATAAAAATATAGGAGCTGCAATTGTTTAAAACATTTTCACTTAAAAGATGTTAAAAAGAAATTAGGTTATACTTATCTTTAATATGTTAATCACAAATCATAATATATAAAAAAAATTGTAAAATTAAAAATTTTACAAGTAGCAAATTATACGTGAGGTTAATTTAATAAGAAACAATTGCGTCATTATTTTAAAATGTTTTACTTATTTATTTTATATAATCAGCTATTTTTGTTTTTAAGAGCTAATATCTGGGAAAAGTGCTATGGAAATAAATTTAATTTACCTATAATTGTATCAAATATACAAAAAATCTTAAAATATAATAATTTTATTTGAAATAATAATTGTAATAATACACACGACATTACAAAATGAAAATTTTCTTAGTAAGCTTTTATTTTCGCATTAACAATTTTTTAAAAATACACATTACTGTTTCAATAATCTAGTTAAAAAATTAAAAAAATTAAATATACTTAATTAAAAAAAATATCATAAAATATTAAATTATGTGTATTTGTGAATTATGAACTGAAGAATTTAAGAATGCTAAATTAAAATTTTGATGAGCGACAAAAAGTTATATTAAAATCATTATTTTTAATAAAAGACAAAATGATTTTTCAAAAATTTCTTCTTTGTTTTTTCATTGCTTTCTATTTTTGTTAGCATGAAGTAGACTTGATGATTATCATTAAAGATAGAGCACTTACTTATTCTTTGAAATAACAATCGAACAATCTTTTAAATTCCTTTATAGTGATAAAAATTATAGATGATTTTTATAGTGCAATATGTAAGGATTTTTGTGATGGTATTAAATTGAAGTTTTAGGTGCTGTAGTATTTGCGTATTAGCCTGTTGAAATAATTCAAGTCTAAATAATCTTAATTTATAGTTTTTGAAATAATCTTCAGAAAGACCTCATTATTTTTGGAAAATGAAGATAATTAATAAAATTAA
>JAPDSC010101402.1:0-49508 GCA_026290005.1 Latrodectus geometricus | reverse complement strand
AATATCACTTTCCTTTGATTAAGATGAATAAGGAATTTTAAAAGTAGTACGGTTTGAACTATCATATTGCTTCTTGATTTCCAAGATAAAACTCCTTTTCTTAAAGCATCAAGGCTGATATTGCGTTACACCCCTCCTTCACAATCTTCCAGAATCCTTCCAATAGATTGATGTGCCGATTACACAAATGTTTTAAAAATCCATGTACTTAATAATCCTTAGATGACAAATCAGGGAATTGGGTGGGATGTATTTAAAGGAAATAGTTTCATTTCCGATTTTTATTTTTTAATTTTTGAAAATTAGTTCAGTAGATTTAATTTGGAGGCTTACCTTAAGGGAACTTAACGCAGTGAAGAGACTGTTTGGATAAAAGTATGAAATTTCTTCTTTGAAAATACCTTTTAAAAATATTTCTGATTGAAACCCAAATTTGTTTTGATATTTTTCTACTTTTTTTGTTTTAAGATTTCCGTTATAAGTAAATCCACTAATAACCGTAAAACCTTTAGTAGATTTAAAAAAGAAGTGTACATACCTTTGTTGGATATGCATTTTGCCTCTCCAAGAAACAACCTCTGTAAACAACCTCTGTATGTACATACATAAAACAAGATGCGTATATTTAGATTACTTATATTGTTTCATGCAATTTTTCTAATAGCAACACAATTTAATAATTTAAGATAAAAATGATAGAATAGTTGAATAATTCCATGATTCATAATTTTATTTAAAACACATTTTCAGTTTTACATTATTATTATTATTTAAATTGCAATTTTTCGAGATTCTTAGAATGAACTCAAACAACAAATATTAATTTTATATGAAAGCTTAAGTTTTTCACTTACTTTCTTCAAACAGTTGTGGAAAAGCTTATCGAACTTTTAAAAAATATAGTAAAATTTTTTTAATGACCTAAGTTTGATTAATGAACACACTTTAAAAAGTTTTCCCCATAAATAAGGTGGAAAACTGGCAGCTGTCGCGTTCATTAAAAATTCAGGTTAATATTATTAAATGTTTTCAGTTAAATTTACGGTTAAAGAATGTTACATATTTTTTTAAAGCGTAATTTAAAACCACAGTATTCTCGAGAATGCAAAGAGAACATAAAAAGGATAAATATTAAAGATAAGCAGATTGAAGAGAAGAGGACTTCTCTGCTGATTTATATGTCGCCCGAAGCAATTTCAGATCCTGAAGCAAAATTTCATTTTGACGCTATTAAAATCGCTGCGAAGTGGAATTTTGCTCTTATTCCTTATTTCTGCGTAATCCAGTCGAATAGTTAAGTTGACGTCATCTTGCCGGAAGGCAGATATCAACATTTTAGAGATTTTCGGATTCTTTTAGTGCCATCTACTGGCCGAAAGAGGAAAAACTGTAATTTTATTTAAATGTGAAATCTATTGCGCTGATGATTAAAAAACTAATCCTAACGGCATGAATGACATCAAAAACAAGATGCTGATAAAAAAGATATATACTATTTATTTGTTGTAATATACTTTTCTTATAAAAAATAATTTTTTTAGGCAAGAATGTTGCATTACAAATAAATTACTCTTGAAAAGAAAATTTAAAATCAGTGCTGCTATATTTCTCGATTGAATTTAAAAGTAACATATGAAAACTAACACTACATGCGAATAAGAATTTTCAAATGAATTTGAACAAAATTGAGTGGTTTTCATTCTTCGCGATAACTTAGATAATTTTGCGAGAGAGAAATAATAAGAAATTTTCCTACTTTGATTAAAATTTCCTTTCGAAACTTTACTTTCATACTCATCCTCGAAGTAGGAGTCAAACTCCCAAGATGTTAACCTGAAAATCAGAATTTGAACCATTAATTAATCAAATTGAAAAATATTCATAAGGACTTATGTAATTTAAGAAATTTATTTCAAATATACTGTAAATCAGAATTCTTAAATTACGTATGTATATATAACTTTTAATAAAGTTTTACTCAATTAATAAATAAAGAATAATATAAGTATAATACAAATTTATTTTTAAGAAGCCCTAGGTTTAATATTAGAAATCTTCTTCATAATATTATAAATCTATCATAAAATATAAAAAAGTTAATTTTATTTCTTATAAGACATTTTACTTTCAGTTTAAAAGATAAATGTTTTTTGTATTCATAATAAAGAAATTAATTTAAAACATGTAATTACTTGGATCAATTAATGAAATATATCTTCAGTTATAAAATGTTGTTTCATTGGGTCCCTTAAGTAAGTTCCTATAATCTGTTTTAAGTAAGAAATTTTAAAATATGCCTTCTATTTTATATGTAAAATATTTTTTATTTGATTTTTAATTTTTAGAAAAGCTCACTTTTTGATATTTTATTTTCATATTTAATAATATTTATTTAAACTACCAACTGTTGAATACCTATTAAGGTAATTATTTATATATATACTTCGGTATTGGAAAGCTATAGGATATATATATATATATATCCTATATCTTTGCATATATATATTTATATATCGATCCCTTCCGTTTCTTAAAAAAGCATTCCCTACTCTTGAGGTGGCTGCAAGAAGAATGGGCTTAGTTACTAATGAATGACAGACAAAATACATTTTCTTCTCTAAGAGCAGACTACTTGACCCTTATCTCGAGACTGATTTATATAAATTTGAAGCAGTAAAGTGTTTCACATCGACTGTTTTTGACAAATAGGAGCCTTTTTAGCCTATTAACTACTGTTGCGTTATTTGAAAGTAATTGTTTTGAAGAGTATTTTAGGTGGTGAAGAGGGGAACAATAACTGAAGAAGGAGATTTAATTCAGAATTGTTAAATATGTAAAATTAAATAAAATGAACTGGATGGCTCATTTGCTTCAAATGCATGATGGCAACAGTATAAAAAAATGGTTCTATGCCTTAGACTTATTGAAATTAAAAAGCAAAAGTAATTTTAAGAGGGATTGACTTAGTGGAGTCAATTTTTCCGACAATTAATGAGTAGAATTGGAGGTCACAGATTTTTCACAGGTCGTCATGGAGAAATCTTTAGTGGAAGGCATAGGCTCTCTCTTGGTTGTCTGGCCAACTACGATAATGATTCTGCATGTATGGAAAAACGTATTGTCAATGAATTCGGAAAAAAGTATACTTGCACACATTCTAGCATTTCAACTCAACAAAATTAGAGTATGAAATCTAAGTTTGAATTTATATCCAAATAATAAAAGTAACTTTTCTATTAATTCAAAACTGAACTCTATAAAGATTAACTTTTAATGATCATTTTGATATAACTAACTATGGTCTTCATTACTTTTTAAGATAGATTTCATGCAAGTTCATACATAATGTTATTTATAGTTGTTTCATTTTTTTTTATTCTTTGGTTTTCTTTTTTCAGGGGTTTTGGGAAACAAGGGTATCAGTGCCAAGGTAAGTTCATAATTCTTTCCTTTTCATTTTTTATTTAACGACTTTGCCCTCTAACACGATAACTGTTAACGTTATCAATAATCTAAAAGATAAGAATTTTAAATTAACTGCTTCTGATAGGTCCAAAATATATTTTTAACTGATTGAATTTCCGTATAGCATTGAGCAAAGACTTTTGTCTTTAACTTTGGCAATTATTTTATTCCTCAATAACTTCTACTTAAAAGTAGCATTAAGAATAATTATAAACCTATCTTAAAACTAAATCTATCTTAAAATTTGTTTTAATCAGGTAGGTTTACTTCATTCTTAGCATTACCTATGGTTGTTTGAAATATTTTTTATCATGGATCTGTGTTAAATTATCTAATGAAAGTACTAATTAATAATTCAAGAAACAACTTGGGACGCTTCAACAACAAGAACAGAAGTAAAAACACATACTTCACTGATGAGTGTCTGAAAATTTAATAAGCATTACTTCAATTAACACTGTCATGACAAATATGAAAATTTATATTCCGGATTTTGTTTTTTTTTCAACTAAAATGTCTATGAAATATTTTTACACCAAAATAAAATTTCAGATGCTTATAATCAAAGAAATAAAAAAAATTTATGAAAGAATGAAATTATTCAAAGACAGTCCCATGTTTTCAAGATTTTAAAAATATTAAAACATGTTTTTATTTCTAATTGATAAAACATTAAAAATAATTTATTTTTAGTAAAGATGACATAAAAACTCTTATAACACAGCCATATCAAACAGTTGGTTTTTACAAAGTACTATTATATACAAAAAAGAGCACATGAATTTGAAAATTCAAAGCATTCCGATAAGACATGTATTTTAATATAATATGCTTGAAAATCTAGAAACATACTTTAAATTTTTTCAGAAAAATAATAATTCAAAGTATTATATGTTTTCCTACACACAATTGATACATATATATTCCAGGAAAAAAATCAAATGATCAAGTAAGTGAATGTATCGAATATATATCCGATTGTAATATTTATATTAAAATGATAATCTGAGCTTTACACTGATAATTTTGACAGTTATACATAATGAATAAAGTATCTACCAAAAACAAGTCAAATTCTGTGATTCCTTGAAATTTACAACTGAATTTTGTTTTAAAAGTACGATAATTTCTTATTTTGAAAAATGTATGTTTTTATTGCAAAATTTTGCTTCTCAATTTACAATGAAATTTGATTTCGAAATTTTGTAATTTCCTATTTCGGAAAAACACACAAGAAATAAAGATTGTTAAAAGATATAATCAATTTTCTTATTTTTCTCTTAACTGCAAGCCAAGTTAGATAATTTTCTTATTGCATATTAAATTTATGTTAATATATCATAGTTTACGAAAGTGGTGTAAATGTATTATGTGAGCTAACTGAGGGCTCAAGTAAAATCTAGATTGAGTAGTAATCCTTGAATTAATTTTAACATTCTTTTAAAAATCATATTTGAAAAAAATGCTCGTAAGAAGGATATATACAAAGTGGTTTGAGTTTAGAATCCTATCTAAAAATTAGTCTGCTAAAATATATTTAAAATTGGATTGTTCTGAGGTAATTGTTGAAAAACTTATTTGTTAATAGATAAAAAAATAGAAACAAAATGTTGACTTGAGAATGCTTTGAGTAACAATAAAATTATAAAAGTTTAATTTGTGTTTAATTTAATTTAGTCTTCATAAAAATTTGTGAACAACTTTTAAATGGGTCATGATTTAAAAATATAAATATCCGTTTATTGAAAAATGTTCCTTCTGCGTTTAAAATATATAAAAAATTTTTATACTTAAACACTGAATTAAAATAAGGATTTTTGGTAGAAAGTTTGCTTCATTTCCATGCAATTAAATTTTGATTAAAAACTTCCTGATAATTGTAAAAAAATCCCTATCATATAGATGTAAACAAAAGTCAAACATTTATGGGATTATCCCTTGTAAGATGCAATGAAACCGTATACAGTTAGACACAGTAATACCGTACAAACAGATCATATCACTATTACATATTCTTTCGGTAAAGTTGAGTTAAAAGGAGACAAATATTATTTCTTCAACCAGTTCTTTAGAATTAAACTGACTCTTACTGAAAAACATTATGTTAAAAATATATAATCAGTATATGTATGATCTGAAGCACAATTCAATTTCACTTAAATATCAGTTTTTTAATATCTACGCACTGAATCTTATTTAGAATTAAAAATTCAGAATACCGCCCACGCTCTAGGAATATTTTTTCTCAATTATTTGTTAACTGCCGTATTTTCATTTCAGAGTGTGGAGGCTTGAAATACTCTTTCTCTCCTTGGTAAGTATGTAAATCCACAAGAAAAGAGATTCACTCTGTGTGCATGTTATGTGCATGCGTAATTGTGTATGTGGGTGTATACATTCATCTTACTGTGTTCAATTATGTACCGGATTTTTCCTATAGATAAACATTTATAAGTAATATTTAAAAATTGATACATAAAATACAACAGTCGGAGTCGGAAGTATATAATATTAAACTAAGGTTTTTGTTTCAGGTCTAGTATACAATTTTCAATTAACAGTTTAATATAAATATATACTTCTAATTTCCGCGGGGGATGGTTTCCAATGCACTAATTTTTTTTGGTTAAAGCTAAGCTTGCAATTTAGAAAGATAAAGATATATACTATGAACTTAGGTTTATTCAAAGCTGTATTTTGCGTAATGGAAGGAAATCTCGAGTACAGATGAACAAAGGACAAATAAGTGAATGAGTTATAATCCTTGAAAGCTCTATTTATTCATGAAACTATTTAATATTTCATTTAGGAACTCTTTTTATCTGCATTTAAATGTGTTTTCGATCATCCAGAGTATAGGATAAAACGTAAACATGTTTGCTACAGTGCTGAAAATCAATTTTTTTTATATTTTTGAAGCCTCTTATCCAATTATCCCTAGGATAAATCACAAAAAATTTACTTAGGTGTTCATGCTTTGATATTCAATACTTCAACCATTGTTGATGGAAATAGTTCAAATATGTCTGGAAAGGAAACATTCTATTGATTCTTCTCTTTGACATTGACTAAACAAGGTAACTGTTGAAATAAAAGAACTTTTGTTTAAGTCAAGAGAGATAGAGGGAATGAATTGTACAAATCTATTGATTCTCATACTTGTAATACCAAACTATGAAAACTTATGAAATCTTTGAATACACCACAACTGTAACATGATGTTTGTAACACTAATTTAGATAACAATGAACTAGTTTTCTCAAACAATAGAGTTTCAGCTTATTTATTGTGCTCTCACTGTCCATGGAGAAGTAAATTAAACTTTACTGAGTTGAATAAAGAAAAAGAAACTTACTATTAAAAATAGTATCTGGATGCCACAGCTCAGAACGAAGAAGCCGTATTCTGGAGATAATTTTACAATGAATGAATTGAATTTTGATTTGGGAAATCTTGATCTAATTAAATCTCCAAGGCCTGATGATATCCACGACAAGATATTTCAAGTTTTAATGATAGATGTAAGCGGAGACTATTGGAAATATTTAACTTATCTTGGAAGTTGGATGACTACTCCGCGACTGAAAAATGAGCTCTGATTGTTTTTATTGGGAAACCTAATAAGAAGGTGAGCTTCGCAAGTGATGAGTTTATCCTCAATATCAAAGGTTGCATATCACATTCAAATAACACCAAATACGTGGGTTAGTAATGTTTGAAGCCAGCGGCAATGCGAGAGAAGCACTTAATTGCACTTTCTCCAGTTTGGCTATGTTAATTCACAGTGCACAAAGTAAATTTGAAACTGTTTGTCCTGAAAGTACAAGCAAACAGTTTCAAATTTACTTTGTGCACTGTCCATTTGCAACTTTCTAAACAGCGAGAAATATACTTTCAGTGGATTTCTTCTCATATTGGAATTTTTAGAAATGTAACTGCAAATGTTTTGGTTTATGAAAATGCCTCTGATGTAATGATTTTTAATTCTTCTTCGCCTCCTCTGAAATCTGCCCCCCAAAAAATATGAAATAAAAAATTATGGAAAACTCCTCTAAATCACTCTTGGTATAATAGACAGAATTCTGGTTGTGCTTATCAACATTAATAGTGTCATTCATTCAATTTTATCAAGATTCGCAAGGTGTCGACACATCAGATGTCTTTCTTTTGATCAGGGACATAAGACCAATCCGAGATAAACTAACGGCAATTCCATGCTGATTTCACCCGATTACATATTGACGTGTTCAGGTTTAGATAGGATTGACCTTCTTAAAAGTCTTTTCATTGTTTATGACTTTTTGAAGATTCATAGCCTTGTGGACTTAATCTAGCCTGCGATTAGATCATGAGGAATGAAACGACAACATAATTTTTCAAAAATCAAATTTACATGGTGCAAATGCAGAAAGAAGGGGGAAGCTATGTCGAATATATTTTTCTCCATTTCCCAGAAGCCACGCATAAATGACAGTTTTAATTTTAAATGGGGGAGAAGTTAGTCGCAAGCTTGTATTCTTGAAGAAAGTGGAATTCTTGAGCCACGTGCATCTGTCGGCAAAAATAACTTCACAGTGTGTTCAAATCAACACTTATCAAACACTGGAATAAAACATTTAAAATGAAACAGTCTGGGCTTTTAAATCACAGACCAAATTTCTGACACAAATTTCTTTCTGATCTGAGCTGGAATCACATTTCAACCCAGGTAAAAATTAGGTGGACGCTCAGTTTTAAAATAAGAAGATATCAAATCTATCCTTATAAAAAAAAGACTTTGTTTGCTGGTTTTGATATTAAATAAATGCTCAAATGAATTGAGTTTCTAAATTTAGTTATATTACTTATCAATTTGTAATTGTAAATCTAATAGTTTTTTTCAGCTGTAATATTATTTACAATAATTACACTTTCATTTTTAAAAAGTAAAAAAAAAAAAAAAAAAAAAAAAATTATAATGAAATCCCAAGAAATTACGTAAATATTAAATATATTCAATTTCTTGGAATTTCACAATTATATGTAATGTGAAATTCCCATTACATATAATTGTAATTGTAATATTATGTGCAATTCATAAGGTTTTCATCAAAATAACTTGTTAATAATAAATCGAGTAAATTAAATTTTAACAACATTCAAATTTTTGGAAAATTTTTAAAGAATATGTTTGGTTTTCCAATAAAATGAAATATATAGGTTCATAATATATGAAAAAATAATAAGAATAAAACTTTTATTTTTGAATTACAGTTTATCGAATAAAATTCATATTTTGAAATTTCCTTGCAAAAATTACATTATTTGTAATGATGGTAAAGTGAGTTAAATTTTTATGCATTTTTGTGGGTTATTGAAAAGTATTTATGTTTCCTAGCATCTTAAAGAATATCAAAGTAGTGTATTGCTTCTTTAAGTGTCATTTATATCATTGTTTTAAAGTTTGGTGTTTGTAACCTTGTGCTAAAAGTATTTGTAGAAATAAT
Source organism: Latrodectus geometricus (assembly GCA_026290005.1). Lineage (NCBI taxonomy): Eukaryota > Metazoa > Arthropoda > Arachnida > Araneae > Theridiidae > Latrodectus > Latrodectus geometricus. Next base: position 40,557 of record JAPDSC010101402.1, on the reverse strand, counting down.
ATGAATATATGTAATTTTATTTCTGTTACTTGGTTTAGTTTTTGTCTATTTGTCAATTAAATAAATATTAATTTTCTATTATTATATGGAAATAAATTTAAGAAGCTCGAAAATTATTTTCTTTTTTTAATTTTCTCTCATAGCTCATCCATAAATGGTATCTGAGTGAATCTACCCTATATTAACATTGAGGTTTAAATGATTTTTAAATATGCGCTATTAGTGTAAACAATGAATCTATGATATTGTGTGAATTTATTTAGAAACTTTTTGGCAGAAAAATTATTCAATCAAAGCTTTCTTTAATAAGAATTATATATTATAATATATTATGAAAAACTTTTTGGTTAAAAAATAAACTATATTTATTTATAAACTCTATATAATTATATTTTAATAAACTATATAGTTCTTATATAATTTCTACAAAATTCTTTTGAAAATTGTCAGAAATGTCGTCGTAAAATATATAGTTATAAATTCATAAAATATTTTTTAACACTGCATAAAAATCTTTTAATAATTAAAAATATCCTTTTTAAACTAAAATAATTATTTAAGTTTGACTGATTAGAATTAAACTTATTTTAAATGTCCTATATTACTATTTCATCCACTTCGATAAAATGCTAGAGAACAGTTTTTGCTTCAGATAGAAAATCATTTATTAACATCACGTAATGAATAGCCCAGTGGCTTAAAATTGTAATGCATTTCAATACCTACCACATAAATTGAAATCCGAAAGTATTTTTCATGGGAAACGAGATTTAATCATGTTTCGAAAGCAAGGAAATCCTGAAAATCCCCATGCTCCCACCATGGTAAATGTGCATGCATAAGATAGAAGCGTAACATTAATCCCTCATTGCTTAACAGTTGCTGGGATTACACTCGTGAACTTTTGCTTGGAAGAAGGCTGTTTTATCACTAAGTCACCGTGAGCTAAACTTGGTAGCTTCTTTTTTTAATAATATGAGAAGTTTATTATAATCGAATCCAAGACATTTAAGAAATAAGATATTTAAAGAAATTAGAAAATAATAAAATAATTAATAATATTCGAATGTTTGAATTTAAATTATTTTTCTTGATGAATTAAGCACAGCATTTACTAAGAAAATGTTTCAATTTCATAATTAGTAATTCGCAAAATATAAATATTTTTTTCTAGTTTGCAGTTTCGTGGTTCATAAGCGTTGTCATGAATTCGTCACATTCAAATGTCCCGGAGTTGACAAAGGAGTGGATTCTGACGTAAGTTTGTACTTCAAAGCTCCTTCAAAAATGTATCTAATCTATTTATTGCAGAAAGAAAATATTCTTTTTATTTATTTTATGAGCACATTGTATATAATATTAAATTGTGTAAAATATAATCATATTGCACCTAATTTTTTATGGCCGAAAGAATTTTACATTCTTTAGAAAATAAAAAATATTTAACCAGATGTAGATAAAAAAATTGGTAATTGCATATTATCCTGTTTGAAAGTTTTCTCCAAAATATATATCCCTAAATGCTGCAAATTTTAATAATTCTTGTTTCAAAATGAGAGGAAAAACAAAGCAGTTAACTTATATTTTCGTTGAAGTAAATATCTACTTTCTTATTGTGCGAAGTAAGTGCAGAGGAAATGTTCTTAATACCTTTCTTGTTTTCAATATAAATTTAAATTTATGCTTTGCACGTATGCTTTTTCTCTCATTTAAATTGCATACATAAATATTATCCAAAATTAATTTCATAAAAAAATTGATAAAATTTTAATCACTATTCTAAATTTTATATTAATGAATTTATTGAGTATACATGATTGACAATTAACTTCAAAATAAATTTTGTTTAAACATATATATGAGTCATATGATTCAAAGCCAGTTATTCAGAATAATATATTTCTTAAAACAGGAAAATAATATCATTCCAATGATTTATGCCTGAATAATTAAGTAAAAAGTCTTATTGCGAAGGAACTAATATTTATAAATTTAAGTAATTGTACAAGAATCTAGACCATGTGAAGTAACTATTATATCGATTCAAATTAATAAAAGGAATTTCAAAACAAGATTATAAATATGTACATTTTAAAAAACAAATTTTAAAAGAAATTTTTCCATGTTTTATTTTATAAGTGAACTTCACTATTTATAATAGTGAATAGATCCATATAAAAGCAGAATAAAGAATATATCATTAGTGATTTTTATTTTAGGATGCACGTACGAAGCACCAGTTTGTTGTTCACACGTATACCAGTCCCACTTTCTGCGACCATTGCGGATCCCTGCTCTATGGTATCATTCATCAAGGATACAAATGCAAAGGTATCTTTAACAATTTCACCACAAAAATGGGTTCGCTGATTAAAATACTTACATGAAACAAATTGACTAAATTAAAATTTTACCGACTTTTACAATCTTATCTAAAAATAAATCTTCAGGGTAATGTGTAAATAATGGTGATAGCCACGCGGAATTATTTCCCAATATTCTTAGATTGAACACTAATATTCTGGGCATGTTGCAAAGAAAAGAAATAGACAGCAGAAGAAATTTCATGTCTGAATTAAAACTAACTGATTAATAACTTTTTAATGAAAAATAATATTTAGCGATTAAGTCTCATACTTATGATTCGTTATTTGATACTTAGTTTCATAATTGGAATAAGGTGTTATATCGGGGGGAGATAGTATAAATTTAAGTAGATAATAACATTACGAAAAGAACAATTTTTGGTTGTTTTTAGCCCCATAACTCATAAAATGATATAACTGCATAAATCAGAAGTTGTAAGTCGAGGAGATTATACAGGTTATTTTCGGTGTATTTTGTATTATGTTATAATGTTGACTATAATATTTTGAATTAATATCCTTTTGACATTGCTTATTGAATTTAAGTGCTATAAATATTAATTTTTAATAAGATATAATAAATATTATATTTAAGATTATATTAAGAATGTCAGCCAAGATTGAAATAATGCAAACAAGTATTTTTAAATATTTATTCTATAAGGTAATAAATATTGCTTCAATTCTGACATAAAATAATTACAATCAAAAAATTATATTATATTGTAATAAAAATATTGGATTTTTTCCGAAAGGTAATTTTTCTTACACCTTTTATTTTTCATTTTTTTTTATATATTTCTTTTTTAAAGTAAACTTGCAAAAAAGAAATAATATTTCCTGAAGTTATGTAAAGGATTTTGTGAAGAATAAAAATTTTACAGAATTCAGTTGCCTTATTTATTCTATAAATAGTCAAACAAGGCTAAAATTGTAATATTTTAACCAGAAAATTTTACTGTGTTAAGGGATTTGATATAGAAAAAAATTAATTTCCCATAAATATTATACATTTATTTTTCAATAATCATAAATTTTTGAGAGAATGTTTATTAGTTTTGAAGAGTTAGTGTTACTTAAGATAATAAATTCTAATTATGATTAAAATATTTACAGTTAACTTTAAAATGTACTTGAGATTTTTGTTTTCATCTATTTAAAGTATAAGAAGCTTCTTGGAAAATATAAACATTATTGATAGATTTTGCTAGAAAAATAATAAATATTTGATATTTTATGTTATAAATTTGACGGTTATTAGGATTCATAATCATTTTTATTTTACGCACATAAGTTTAATTAAAAAAATTATGAGTCATTATGATTAAACATATTCTGAGTATTTATTCATCACTTCAGCCTGTGATATGAACGTGCATAAACGATGCCAAGAGAGTGTTCCAAACCTTTGTGGCTGCGACCATACAGAGAGGAGAGGAAGAATAGAACTAAAAGTCTCAGCAATCAACAACAAGCTCACTTGCGAAGGTCAGTGGCATTTTTTGTTTATTACTTTATTAAATTTCATGTGAAAGAGTCTTATGAAGAATAAAGAAAATTTTATGTTGTCCTAGTAAATTTGAAATAAAATACCTTCAAGCTTTAAAAAATGATAAGGAAGAAAATGATTTTTTTCCTTTTTTAATGATTAACTGAGGTTTTAGAAATAATAGCTGCATATCTAAAATTGATGGAATAGAAAAGTTATTAAACATAATTTATCATTCGGATTCAAATTAACATCATATAGTGAGTACAAGAAGAAAATAGGCTTTTTATAATGCCTTTCATCAGTTACAAATAAAACAGATGCAACAACAGGTATATGTCTCTCCAAATGAGTCTAAATTTATAAATATACTGTGTTCTATGCATTCATAATTTAATTTCCTTGGTAGCAAAAGCGTAATCAACATCTGATATTAATATTAACAAATATTAGTTTGGGGAAAAAGTTATCCATTATTTTTTGGGTAGACGTCTGTAGTGATCGCTATCTCGTGAGGTATCTATCAAACAGTTTCAAATTTATACTCATTGGAAAGGTGACATTTGACACTAAAATATTCTCTTGCGGTTTTTTGTTTGATTAATTCAGTTATGAGTACACGGTTTTAAAAATAGTAGACAACAAACAGAAAATTCGATACATTTTAGTTTTTCTTTTATAATGGCTAAAATTGTGAAAGGTGTTTATCGTCCTATATATGACTGTAACAATCAGTTACGCACAATTTTGGTTTCGTCGATTCCGTTTGGTTATTTGGATGCTAAAGATAGGCATGGCATGGATACAACATCGTCGAGAATTTCTATAAAATATCAAAAATTATCAAACTTGACAGCATGTCAGCAGTCGTAGCTTCGCACAAGACCTAAAAATCTACATGAAAACCGTTTTAAACCTTTTTACAAAGCGAATCTGAAAGAAGTTACAAAAAAGTTCACGTAAAAATAATGGATTTCTTTTTCCCCAACCTAATATTTGAAAATAAAATGGGATTTATAAATTTAGATTACTTAGGTATGGCTTTTAAATACAAATTTTGACACGATAACAGAGAAAATAGGCCTAAAGTTTTCTGCCTTATCATGTACTACATTCCGTAATGGAAATTTTAATAATTATGGATGCATGTTGATAACAAGATAGTGAACATCTTTGACAATGTTAAGTTTATATACTGATTAAAATGATTTTGTATGCATCTTAGCTTTCTTGTTTTGTTTCTTTAAGTGCGTCAAGCAAGAAATCTCATTCCTATGGACCCCAATGGCCTTTCAGATCCTTACGTAAAGATGAAATTAGTTCCTGACACGGGGGAGAAGAGGAAGACTAAGACAATCAAAGCAAACTTGAATCCTACTTGGGGAGAAACGCTCTCATTGTATGTTTTATTTCAAAGTACTCAAATTGTGCTATATTTTTATTTTTAAAAATGAAGCAGAAATTTCAGGGGAATAGCTCATACTAAGTTACTTATAAATTTTAGAGAAAGTTATTTATAAATTTTAGAAAAAGTTATTTATAAAGTTGGTCTATTTAATTGCAACAGAAGACCGACATAATTTTAACGATAACATAATTTTTATACATTATATAATTTCTGATCGAAGTTTTGTTAAAAATTTAGTTTAATTTACTTCATTTAACAATTCTAGTATTCGATATTTGTTTTGGTATACAATATCCAAAATAATTATTTTAAAAGTACACAAAATATGGTAAAAAACAACTTTTTTTCTTACTTTTACAACTTATAGCATACATTCACTGCCATAAAAATTTTGGCACCAAAAAGTAATCTGTGCGAAAGTTGGCAGTTGGCATGGAGGGTACACGTCGGGCAGATATGCAAGTGATTAGAAATGCAGCTTGATTCTGCGTTACGTAATTCTGCTAGAAGGGGTTGAACTTCATTCTCTTTGGAGTATATAATAAATAAGCAGAGTTTGTTTGAGTATATTTAATCGTTTGCAAAGAAAATGCTCGGATAGACATGACAGCTGTCAGAGTTCGAGAGGGGAAGAATCATTCGGATGATGGAAACAAAGTGGTTAGCTTGATCAGTAGCTCGTTAAGTAGGCCTTTCTGATTTCACCGTGCGGAGATGTTGGAACCAGAGGGTAGAAGAGACATCATTTACACAACGACCAGGCTCAGTGCACCTTCAGTAGACCAATCGTCAAAAAGAGCGACACATCATATAAAACACACATGTAGAGTCAAATGCCTCAATGAAAGCTATCCAGACCTAGACAACACCTTCATTGAGGATACAAATGTCTTCCCAAACCATCGAAAGGCGTCTGGATGAAGGACATCTGGTATCATTGTCGCTATTTCGTGTTCTGCCAATGAGACCCACTTACTGTCGCCAGCGTTTGGAGTGGGGTTGGCTCGCTGGGATTGGACTACGAGGGAATGGAACCAGGTCTTCTTCAGGGATGAATATAGATCCAATTTAAACAGTGACAACATTTGGGTTCGAGTGAAATGATGACAAATGGGTTTGTGTGCGAGGCCCCGTAGTGAATGCTCCAATCTTGCCTTCGTTTGCAGCCACACACCGAACCTACAGCTGGTCTAATGGTATGGGGTGCCAAGTTACGATACACAATCATCCCTAATAATAATCATGGCACAATGATAGCATAGTGTTATGTACATGACATCCTTCAGCTACATATGTTATCGCTTACGGGAGTCATTTTTCAACAAGATGCAAAGGAAGAGTGTCACAAGACTACTATTGCCACATTATCCCCCTTTCTAATCTACTTGATCCTCAGATTTTAAACCAATCTAGAATACATGGTATCATTTAGAAAGGAAAGTTGGATAGCCTTTGGTCGAACTAGAGGTGCTTTTACAGCAACTGTGGGAAGATATATTTCAGAAAATCATACCAAACTTATATGCCTCCTCCTCTTATTGTATAGTGTTCGCTCTAGAGAGGGGTCCAAAAAAGTACTAAATCTCCCGTTTATTTGTACTTTTTCGTGGAATAAATGTATTTTAGTTTGTAAAGTTTTGTTAGTTTTCTTGATTTTTGTATGACAAATTTTCTCTAATTCTTCCTGTATTTTGCATATATTAATAAAAATAATTCTTTATATTTTCTTAACTATTCATTAAAATCTTTCTGAAGGATATTTTTTCAGTTTCTCCATTTTTGTCTCATACATATTTCTTTTTTTTTTTTTAAATAATTTCTAATAATTAATTTTTCTACTGTTATGATAAATGTTTAACGCACAAACGTAACTTTAAAAATTAAAATTGAAAAAAAAAATAATAATGACATTTTTTTCTTATTAACAACAGAATTCAAGGCAATTTTAGAAAATTGTTATACACCAATATTGATCTTATTGAAATAAATAAATAATTACATTTCATCAGCATTAAATTCTTATTAGTAGAATTCACATTCTGCTAATAATAATTTAATAGTAATTTAAATTTTTCTTTAAAAGGTATACTGCTTAATTTATATTTAAGTACCATTACTGAAAATTAAAAATTATATTTTCGATTAATTAACTCTCCATTAAATATAAAGAATTTGATATGCTTGTAGTGACTTGAAGCCGGAGGACAAGGACAGGCGATTGCTAATTGAAGTGTGGGACTGGGATAGAACATCCCGCAACGACTTCATGGGGTCCCTATCTTTCGGTATTTCGGAGATCATGAAGAGTCCTGCTGAGGGCTGGTTTAAGCTGTTGACAGCAGAGGAAGGGGAATTCTACAACGTCCCCGTCCCCCCTGAGGACAAAGACATTTCAGAGCTTAAGACACAAATGAAGGTACTAATTTGTAAATTTAAGATCATCACGATATTTAAATAGGATGCATCTAATCACAATTAAATAAAAACGGGTATAAATAACATGTTATATACGTTATTTTTTTATTATGTTTACTATTATGTATAACAAAATTTATAATTAAAGAAAATAACAAATTTTGTTATTCTAGACACATTTTGTATACTTGTTATTTTAATTATCTGATTATCGGGATTTCTTATTAAACTGATTGTTTTTACTAAAGAATAATTTTCTTTTTTTAGACACGAATCTCGATGAAGAAGTCGGAGAAACTAATATCTGCAATCACTGATATTCCTCACAACATGGGCAAGCAAGACGTAATACGCGCTTCTGACTTCAATTTCATCATGGTTCTAGGAAAGGGCAGTTTTGGTAAGGTAAGATTTCAATTCTTTCTTATCCTAACACCAAATATAAAATGTATGATTAGTAAAATTTTACTCTTCAATTATTTAATTAGAAAAGCAGAATGATGAGGTTTGTGCAAAAAAAAAAAAAAAAAAAAAAAAAAAGTATAAATCAATACTAAAAATTTAATTTGCCTATTTTGTGAATTTACATATTTATTTTAATTTTACAGAGAAATATTTGCTTAAAATAACTGAAAAAAGTAAAATACTACTGCTTACAGAAATATAAATCTTTTAATACAGCTCTATTACATCCTTTAAAACCTTTTAAAGTAAATATTTATTTTGTTAATTTTTAAAGAATATAGCAGTATAGAATATAGTTTATAAGAAAGTAAAAAAAAGAGAATTTATAATATTTTAAAAAAAATTTATTTCATTTCAAATGTTTACAAATTTATTTATTTTTTAAATGAATATACATTAAAAAAGTACTCTGTTCTGTAAATACTAATAAATTAAATTAGAGTAATTATAATTTAATCAAAAAAATTAATAATAAAATGTTTATTATGCATGTTACAAATAAAATTGATATTCTGATGTTAATCTATGAGATATAAATTTAAAGATTTAGCAAGTTAAGGGAAATATTAATTTTTGTTTTGGGAAAACCAACATTGTGTTTCTTAATCTTTTAAGTTTGAACACAAGTACTAAGTGGTAAATATTTTGCATTGTGGTTACTCATATGTGAAATTTAAAGAAGTAGTTAGAGAGGCAATAAAAATGCTATTATATCATTTTCCTTCGCATTGCTACTAAAAGCAAGTTATATTAAACGTGTTATGAGTAAAATGAATTTTACATTTGTACTAAGTGCGTTGACAGTTGGTAAATTACTGACTTAGTGAACTGGCTATTTCATTTCGAAAATTTTGAAAATAACTAAATTTTATTGAGGCTATCATTTACAGGATATATTATAGTATGTTGGTTTCCTTATAAAGACATTTACTTTAAGAAGGATGTGTTTTTTAATATATAATAATAATAATGTAAAATGACTTCTACCTATAAAGAAATTCGCTTATGAGAACTAGTTTTCCTGCGAACTGAAAGTGGATGTGTAATAGTCATCAAACCACTCAGCAATTAAAGTTAAGTAATCAAAATTTTTAAAAATAATTATTACATTTATAACACAATATCTCGAGAAACGTAGTATTTTAGGTCCCAATTAAACATCTTATTAATGATCTACAAGGTATAACATAATATATCATGCAAACGAGATAATCAATCAATGGAAAATCTAGTGTGGGCAAATGAATTGAATTTCACGTTGAACAGAACAGCTAGAGCATTTATTTGTTTTTTCCAGCTAAATAATAGAATCATTCTATCAAAGTGTTCAATTAGCTTTACCATTTTGTTATCTTTTACAGGATCAAAAATTAGAGAACAAACAGAATTAGAAATTACAGTGAATATGACATCACTTAATCATCATACGTGAAAAGGAAAGGGTTATCTTCTCATTGCACTTGTTTTTGTAAGAGTATTATCTCGATGATTCAATGAATGATTTGAACTTATATTTTAATGGGATAATGCAATGTCGTGCACGCATTTCATCTAAATGGTTGGAGAAACCACCATTAATGTTAACATGATTCTTTGACCACGTATGTTCAGCAATCTCAATACAATTTAGCACACGTGGTTCTTCCCTCTATTGAAGGAAATTTTTTAACAATATTCTGATGGTGCTTATGAATTAATACTCTTAAGAAAATCTATGCAAACTGTGGTTTAATTTGTAGAATACGATAAGTAAATATGATTCTATATGAATTTTAATGCCGTATTGAACCCAAGCCAAGAAAAGCTATTATACGAAGCAAAGATAAATGTATTCATTACAGATATAACCATTTCTATAAAAAATTGCTTTTTATTTAAGAATATAATAAATTTATATCTATTTCCTTACGATATTGATATTCCAATGTTTACAATTACCTTTTTTCACTAATTAGGTCTCACCTATTCCAATAGATTTTCATAAAAAATTGTTTAAAATTGTTTAAATAATAAAAAAACCGTTTCTTTTATACTAGTTAATGCATATTTTTATTTTATAATTTTAAATTAGCTACTTGGAAGAGTTTAAAATAAGAAAATTTATATCTTCTTGTAATGAAGTAGTTGTTTTTGTTTTGATATCGCGAATTAGATATCCCACTGCTGAAGACTTTTGTAAAGCATTTGGACAGTCATCAATTTAGCAAAAACTGCTGTGGAATTTTTCTGACTGCTTTGCTTAAAATTCTAATTTTTGTTGCAGGTTATGCTGGCGGAACGCAAAGGTACGGACGAGTTATATGCAATCAAGATACTGAAAAAAGATATCATCATACAAGATGACGACGTTGAGTGTGCCATGGTCGAGAAAAGAGTTCTTGCTCTTGCCAACAAGCCACCTTTCCTTGTGCAGCTACACTCTTGCTTTCAAACAATGGTAGACACTTTCTGTTTCTAAAAATCGTTGACCAGTGCATATTTTATTTACATTGAAATATACGCAGTCCAGTCACATTAATGTGACCACCACGTACTTTCAACGTTGACGTTAAATAACCAATGACACATGGCAGGTGGCAACATAGCATAGTTAAACGTATACCAAGGGAGGGCGAGGTCTTCAGAAAACGTTCCAATCATTGGTATAATTCAGAAACAGAACGATTTATTTCATGTCTGAAAAGGCTGAATTGTCTTTCGGTCCAATGGTGGAAGCATTTACGAAACGGATAAGTTTAGGAAGTGTTCCCATGCCACAGTGGTAAAAGTATACAGTGAAATCGGACTGCTCAAAATTAGCGACTTGATAAATATAGTGCTCCACTGGCTGTAAATGACAGAAGTGAGTAATAGCTCCGGAGAAGAGTTCGGCGAATTGACGTGCTACTTTTGAGCAATTGTCCACCCAGATGAACCAATGGACTATCAATACTGTTTCCTAAGCTACTTTTAACGAACGTTGCTGCATCTGGGATTTCGAAAACAGACTCCAGGTTCATGACCTATGCTGACTGCTATTTATCGTTGACGATGACTAAAATTTGCAGGCGAGTACCACAACTGGACATCCACTGAGTGTCAATGATAGCGATTTCCAAGGAATCACGTTTTATACCCCAACTGACAGATGGAAGTTGGTGTATAAGATGATAAACTTCTGGTAGCAAACACTTTGCAACAATTACCGGAATGGTCTATTCTGGAGCATTATGGTCTGGGGAATGATTTCCTGACATTCATTGTGTTCGCTCATCATTGTGGAAAGCACGATAGATCCATACAAGTACTATCTGTCTTTTTAGACTATATTCGCCCTTATATGAGCATTGTGTTTCCTTTGGATGATAGAATTTACCAGCAGGTAGTTGGAGATGCCATATAGCTGGAAATTGACATGTGTGGTTCGAAGAGCACCAGTATGAGTTTCTTTTTCTCCCCTGGCCAGCAAATTTACCTGGTTTAAACGGAATCGAGAATCTGGGGGACCCCCTCGATTGAGTCGTTTACAGCGTTAATCCTCTCTCGCTTAATCTAGATTCAGCATGATTAAACATTCTACAGAATACCTTAAGGAAACTAATTGACTCTCTTCATGTACATGTCGTAGCAGTCCGCTGTTCGAAAGAGGATTACTCTTGCTTTTGAAAAGTAGTCACATCAATATGAATGGACTGTGTATTAAAAGTCTATTTATTACTTACAAAATGAACTGCACAACCGGACACATACTTCAAAAACTTAAATATATATTGGTTATCGCAGTGATTCTCAACCTGTGTGGCGCGTTCCCCTAGGGGAGGGGGGCGCGAGCATATCCACACACACATACAAAACAAAATACATTTCGAATAATTAAAAATAAAATAAATTAGAACACACACAAAATACATTAGAACACACACACACATACAAAACAAAATACATTTCGACATATTTAATAATTAACTTATTAAATTAAAACAACTTACTAAATTAAAAACAAATTTAATAATTATTAGTGACTTCCTTGGGCCTGTCTTTCAGAGCAAAGTTTTTCGAAGGAGGGTTTAATATTAGAAATAGACACTTTCAGTTCTTTTTCAATATTTAGCTGAGATCTATATTTTGTCTTCAAAGAAGCCACCACAGAAAATCCAGTTTCACAAAGGTAAGATGTTGAAAATGGTAGTAGAATGCGAAATGCCCTTGTTTTTAGTGCAGAAAACTCATCATCCACTCCTGCCCAAAATTCAAAGAGTGATTTATTACTAAATTGTCTTTTTGTTTCGCCGCTTGCCGTGAAGTCTATGAAGGTTTCTTCGATTGAGAGTCCTTCGGGAGTATTTTGAAATGGATCCCTCACCCACTTGTAACTTGATATCAGTTTGTCGTCAGCAAGAAAGTACTTTTTAAAATTCTTTGCTAGCATTGCTATATGAATTTCAATGGTTACCAAAACAACTTTTACATGTTGTTATTCAGCCTTGTAAGTTTTAATACAATCATTCAAATTTGCAAACATTTTTAAATTTTCTTGCTTTAAATTTCTGCTCCACAATTCCGATTTCCTACAAAAAGCATTAACTTTATCACTCGTATCCAATATGTGTGTATTTGCTCCTTGCAATTGAAGATTCAAGTTATTTAATTTCTTGAATATGTCGACCATGTAGCTCAATTTCAACACAAATAAACTATCGCGAAAATTCTCAGCTTCCGGTCTGTTTTCCTCTTCTAGAAAAATGGCGATTTCTTCTATTAATTCATAAACACGTTGCAAAAATTTCCCTAGTGATAACCATCTTGCGTCGCAATAAAATAGTAACGCTGAATGTACTGTACCCATGTCTTTACAAAGTATGGAAAAGATTCTTGATTTCAGGGGTCTCATTTTTATATAATTTACTACGGTTACAACCGTAGTTAACACAATATTCAAACCAGGACTCATTTCTTTGGAAGCCAAAGCTTCTCTGTGGATCATGCAATGTGTCCAGACGTACTGTGGCGATTTTTGTTTCACAAGTGCTTGAATACTTTGGAATCTTCCTGACATAGAACGAGCACAATCCGTGCATATTCCGACGCAATTTTTCCATTCTATGTTTGCTTCGTTCGTAAAATCATTTAAGATAGCAAATAAAGCGAGTACTGTTGCTTTGAGTTCTATTGGTTTGCAGAAAAGTAATTCTTCTACTACTGACAAATCATCACAAAATCTAACATAGGCAATGAAATGAGCATCTTTATTACTATCTGTTGCCTCATCGAGTTGTATTGAAAACAATTTGTAACTCAACTTCGACAAAAGCTGACACTCTACATCTTCAGCTGTATCAGCAATTCGACGGGCAACAGTATCATTTGAAAGAGGTATAGACTGCATTTGTTTTGCAAAATTATCTCCAAACATAATTTCTACAATATCAATCGCGGCTGGCAAAATAAGCTCTTCACCAATGGTGTGAGGCTTTTTACATATGGCTATTTTATATGAAACTTTGTAAGAGGCAATTAAAGCTTTTTCATTCACAGACAAAGTTTTTTTAAACAATGATTTTTGCTTTTCATATGATTTTAATTTTAATTCGAAGAATTCTCTGGGTTTGTTTACGTACTCACTATGAAGCTTTTCCAAATGTCGTTTAAGTTTATTAGGTTTCATGCTGTCTGCCACCAACATTTTTGAGCATATGATACACAGGGGCCTTTCTTCTTCATTTACTTCAGAACTAGTGAACCCAAAATTTAAGTATTCTTGAGAATATTTTCTTGATTTTATTTTCGGAACCACGCTCATCTGTGTACTTGTTGATGCTTGTCTATCGTCTAATGCTCGCTAACTCCCGCTTAAAAATTTATCCATGATTCTGCATAAGTCTGCTGCCGTGAATATTTAATACGGTGAATTGCAATTACACGAAAATATATATAATATACACATTCAGAATAGATTTAATAGCGATAGAAGGATCGACTCGAATGAGATTGTCTGGAATTGAAACTGGCGTCATAGAACTTTCTCCTTCTCCCTATGAGAAAACATTTGTTCACATCTGCGCACGCTCCTAGCTTAATTTTTTGCTGACCAGACAAATTCCAGACAAATCGAAACTTCTCGCGAAACCATGAGAATGCCGACATGGCGGGACGCAAGAGCAATAAAAAAGCATAGGATTCTTGTTTTTTCAATGCTGAGGATCGGTGTTGCAAAATGTCAATAAATTTCGGTATTCTTGGTAATTTGTAAAGTTTAAAATTAAGGTTGTAGTGTAAGTTTAGCGCCAAAATACTCAAAATACATTATTTTTGTATATATTTTATTGTATGCGGTGGGGAGGGGGGGCGTGATGAAAATTATGATTGAAAATTGAGCCGTGAATACTAAAAGGTTGAGAAACACTGGGTTATCGTAAAGCAAGGAAAAATCACAAAAATAATGATAACGCAAAAAATTGTGTTTGGAATTTAATGAAAATTATACACATTATATAACAAATAGGAAGATACAAAATAGCATACGAAAAAACCATCAGACAATTTTGGTTTTATTAAAATTAGTATATTTATACAATAAACAAAAAGAGGTGTAAGTTTGGTATAATCCTTTAATATGGGATAGGATCTCTCCGAGAATCAATACAACACATGCAGCGATGTGTGTTGTATTGATGCTCTCAGTAATGTGATCTATAAATTGTATAGGAAGTGTGAGCCATTGCACTTTCAAAACTGTTGAAAGCGTGACTAGGGTCCCAGGAGGGAATTGAGAACGGCTACGTGTCATCCTAGATCGATTGGGTTAAAGTCCGAGCAGGCCAGAGCATGAGCTTAATAGTTTCCTTCTCAAGATAACCAACCATGATGTGAGTCTCCTGTGTGGTCTTGCATTATCATACTATAGCACAAAAGCATCACCTATTGCCCTGGCATAAGGACGAACATAAGTATCCAGGCTGTCATCTCTATAAGTGTGAGTATTAACATTTCCACCAGAAAAGACATATAGGTAGGTGGATTCTCTCAAAGAGATACCACCCCAAATACAGACTGTGATTCGTATGAATCTCTTTCACGGATGTTTGATAGGTGAAAACGTATTCCACGTTCTCTCCAAATAAAAAGGCGCCTTTACTATCGCTTTCGAGGTTAATTCTGGATTCATCCGCAAAGAGAACAGACTTCCATTGTCACAACGGCTAGACATGTGGGTGTGCTCATTAGAAACATTCCCGCCTGACATAGCATGACATAAGCGAAACGCAAATGAGTGGTTGCCTCGCATAAAGACCATGTTTTTGAAGCTTTCGAGGCATGATTGATCAGGATACTAACCTTCTGGAGCCTACAGTGATGGAGTTTCTGAGTTCAGAGGGATTTGGTTCTAAACTTTCGTGTGCATAATGACAAATACCGGTCATCGGCACTCGTGGTAGCACGAGACCGTCCTTGACTGATCGTCCTGGATGCCGAATCCGTGGTTAGAAATTGTTGCTAAAGCTTACGAATTACAGACGAACTTACATTCAGCCATCTAGCCACTTCTATCTCTAAATGCATCTTCAACTAACTATTTTGTTTATATTGAAATATTTATAATGTATCTAAGTGTTAGGCGAAATAAGATATTAAATTAGTAATACAAAATCCACAGTAGACACATTTTGGAGGATATCTCCAACTATTGCTTTGCAAAATGTATATTTCATAAATTTTGCGATCTGTAATATATTTGAAATAATACTATTAGGTTTCATTTATGAGCGGATTACTATTTGAAGTCATAATAGATGACAACTATATTATTTTAATAATTCACATTATATTCCATTATAAATATTTCAATATAATCATGCTAATTATTAAGGCATCAGCCTACGTGGAAAAATTGGTTTTCGGTTATATGTGTCATTTTTTTATTTGTGAATCTTAAACTCAGAACTTTCCAGTCTTCAAAACAGGTTTTTAGGTTTTATTGTATGTCAAATATAAACTAAATTACAGGAAATTTAAAATATTAGTTTGGGGAAAAAGAAATCCATTATTTTTACGTGAACTTTATGTAACTTCTTTTGGATTCACTTTATAAAAAGGTTTAAAACAGCTTTTATGTAGATTTTTAGGTCTTGCGCGTTATGACTGCTGACATGCGGTTAACTTCGATCATTTTTGATATTTTATAGACATTTTCGAGGATGCTGTATCCACATGCGAGGTGCATCTCTAACATCAAAAATACCCGAACGGAATCGACGAAACAAAAATTGTACGTAACTGGTAGTTACAGTCTTATATAGGAAGATAAACACCTTTCATAATTTTAGCCACCCGGCTATCTTTTTCGCCGTTACCAGAGAAAAACGAAAATGTATCGAATTTTCTGTTTGTTGTCTTCCATTTTTGAAACCTTGTTCTCGTAACTGAATTAATCAAACAAAAAACCGCAAGAGGATATTTTAGTGTCAAATGTCACCTTTCCAACGAGCATAAATCTGAAATTGTTTGATAGATACCTCACGAGATAGCGATCACTACAGACGTCTACCGAAAAAATAATGGATAACTTTTTCCCCAAACTAATATATTTTCTTTTGAAAAATGGAACTGGAAGTTACATTTACAAAGCGGAATGGATAAAGAAAAGTACTTTATACTAATTTGCTATTTTTGAATAATGTGCTGATTGATAGTATTAAGCATTAGACCGTTATTTGACTTATACCTTCAGAAAAAAGTGGCAACATCGTCTCGATCACAAGTGATACTTCCATACCATGTAGAATTTTTCACATTAAATCATGTTAGTTTAGGAAAAGTTTTTCTTCCTTATATGAGTTTGTGGATTCGAATTACACCAAGAGCATGTATGTTTGTTACGGTTCGGAATGTACTTTAAACCGTACATCCTGGTCTAATTTACCCTCGTGTGCAAAAAATGGCCATTGAGCGACAAACACAACAATCTTCTTTAGATCAATTTTTACATTATTTGGAAGATTATGTTTAAAATTTATGTATTTGTTGATTAATTCTTCTAAAATCGTTTCTAATTCTCATTGTTTTTCAACATAACATATATGGCTTATCAATTCAACACTGTTGCTCTGCCATTTTTTTCTTTCATTTCAACATTTAATACTTGAAAAAGAAATTATTATCACAGCAGGTTTCTCTTAAGATACATTTGCATTTTGTTTTTGAATTGACTTTTTAATATGAATTCTTAAACTTAAAGAAAGTTATGACAAAATTAAAAGCATCATCATGCACAAAAATGTAAGTGTTAATCAATAGTGGCGTCATCTATAATATTATCTAGAAAATAAAAACGGAAAAGTTAGTAATTCAGATTACATTACTTTTCCAATCACTAACATAAATTTCTTATTGTTAAGGATATTTATTTATTCCTGTTATGAAGCACATTTTATATATGTCTTAATACGAGAGTAATTCAGAAACTTTTGAGATAAATAAAGGTGAGAAGTAGAAAATAAATATTAGCCCTTAAATTTGAAAATTTTGAACTACTTTCTCTCATTTGATTATTTCTTATTAATTAATTGCAAATAATTTGCATAGAATTATCTTCAGGCAAGAGGAAAAAAGAATTTACTTAAGTATATTATCGTACCATGATTTTCTATGACTTTAAAGTGGAAATAAACCGAGAAGAATGTGTTCTATTCAGAAAGAACACACAGGAAGGCTATTGTCAGATGAAATTCAAGATAATGGATCTACAATTCGCAAAAAATTTAATCGATGATAACCGCTACCCATATAAAATTATATAGAAGAATATTCATTGAGATACATAAGACTATTCATGAAAAATATAAAGTTAAAAAAATAGTTTGCTGTTAAGTTCTCTATAATTTATCTAAACATCAAAAAGTTGAGGGTTCAAGGATTAAAGGAAGTTTTAGATTAATTAAAAATGTTGATGTTATATTGTTAAGATTGTAATTGGTGATTATATATAATTTTTTGATGTTTCAACACGTCAGAAATTCACAGTTTTACAAAGATGATCTCATTCTCATAAATTTAAAAAACGAAACAATATGTTATGAAAAAGTAATGGATCTCTTTTTCTTGAAAATTAGAAGACTGGTCAAAATCATGAAAATGAAAGTAAGAAGACAATCTCAATAAACTGTTAAATTACTAAATAGTTTCCATATATTCTTCAATAAAAGCATAATAGATGACTTGTGCTAATTTAATCTAAAAGCATAATAGATGACCATGACGATGTATTTTTTTTAATTTAGAAAGATTTAAAATTAAGATTCTAGGACAAAAACGCGTCAGAATGATAAAAGATTGCCGATATTTATTTGATCTAGCTATACACGACTTTTGGTTAATATTTATTTAACAAAAAGCTTATTTGTAGTCATTTTCATTTCACAGATGAGACTAATATGAAGATATAAATCCAATTTTTTTCATTACTTAAAAAATATGAATGGCTTAACGCTTTTAATCTTTGAGAAATTCAGTACTTGATTGATGCTGAAGGAGTTTACGTTAAAGATTTTTAAAATTTCTTTAACAATACTTTAAAAATCTAAGTATGTCTTAAAAATTTCCAAAAATGAATGACGTCACTGATATTTTTGTTATATTAAAAACTGAAATTTAATTCTATTTTATTTTCGTAATGGTCGTAAATCAACCATTTCTAGAAAAGAATTTTATCCACATATTACCTTATAAGAAATATGGTAATATATATAATATAATATTTTATATTTAATATAATATTTTTTTATTGAAACAGTTTGAAAAATACTATTTTTCAAACTGTTTCAATTGTTTTATGCAACTGCAAGCAATTGAAACAACAAAAACTGCAACTTTATTGGTTTTTTTTGAAAGAAAAAGAAATATTAACTTTCTTCAAAACTTTTATAAATATTATTATACTTTTATAAATAATTTTACTTAAATGTAAAATTCTTTAAAATCACATAAAATTATGTCAAAATTTTATGAGCACTTTTCGTTGCAGTTAAAAAATATTTGTATGATCGTAATCAGAATCAATATTGGATATAGAAAAGTTTTTTTTGTAAAGAAATTTATTGTTTTTTATTATAGCATGTTATATCTTTCGTAGGACAGGCTTTACTTCGTGATGGAATATGTCAACGGGGGTGATTTGATGTTTCAAATTCAACAGTGTGGCAAATTTAAGGAGCCTGTTGCAGTGTAAGTATGCTACTTTGGTACTATAAAAATAATTTTAAGTGTGAATGATGTAAAAGAGTTTAAGAAATATTGATTACTTAAACTGGAAAAGGAGCTAAGAGAGAATGAACACTTTTTAAAAGTTGAGTAGTTAATTGTATTAACAAATACGAGAAAATATTTAGAATTAAGGGTGATGTATATATATATATATATATATATATATATATATATATATATATACATATATATACTATTGATATAGAATAACCTTTTAAATTCTTTGAAAAAAAATCTCTAGTCCAGATTTAAGATACGAATAGAGCCGGTAAAAAATGGTCAACTTTGATGAAGATACATTTTTTAATTAGTCTTTTATCAAAAGCTAGTCTCTATGTCAATTATTTATTATACTATTTATGTTGAACAACTTAATTTGCAAACTTATTTCAAGGAATGTGAATTTTACTTACTTATTACGAAAAAAACTGTTATGTATTCTATGCTTATGTAATCAGTTTTTTTATTTTGTAATAAAATACTTGGGAACGGAGAGGTAAAATATCTAGCAGACCATAATTTGTGTAGCTCCGGTGGGAAGCAAAATTCAGTTATGCCTTTTCAATTATTGCTATGTTGAATCGGGTTAGATGTTTCCTAATAATTTGTTATAAAAAAGAGATAAATGTCTTGAAGTTAAACGCCTTAGCATATCATCAGTTTAGATCATGAGAATTTGTTTAAACGCTTGATGCTTTTATGGGGAGATTGCTCTATGAAGATCTCTTTGCAGAATATTAAAAATGATTATAAAGGAGAGCTATAAATATATTTTTATATACAAAGGTAAAATTTGAATTATATCCAAATATTCAAGTTTCCTCTATACACGTTTATTTATTATTATTATTTTTTTCAAATTCATAGCCATTACAATATATTATTATTATAAGTTAGCTACAGCAATTTTAAGAAATATTTTCATCCGGTATTGCTATGGGCAGTAAAATTAATAAACTCAAACTAATTATAGCCATGAAATATTTAAACGTGTAATGCGAAATATTTAATGTTTCATTACTGGCTTAAGGTACATCATAAAGTAAATTTGAATGAAGTTTTAAGATCATAAAACATGATAACGATTTTAAACTTTATAACATAAGCAACTTAGTCTGTGTTTAAAATGAAATTAGGGCTTAGTAATTTCTTTACTAAATTAGCATGCTTAATGGATTTTCAGAAAGAAAATATGATGATATTTGAAATGCTCTCATTATTGTACTTGAACAACATAAGCAAAATTTTCTAAGCATCTTAATATTGATCTTATAACATTACTTGAAGAACTGAATATTATATGTATTGAGCTACTTTTATATTTATTAGATGAATGAAAAATGTACATGTATTTACAATTATTTATTTTTCAGATTTTATGCTTCCGAAATCGCCATCGGAATGTTTTTCCTTCATCAAAGAGGTATCGTATACAGGTATCGTTCAAAAATTTTAATGGAAATTTAATTTTATTCCTAAATTTAAAAAAGTTTTTACCTGAAAAATGATTAAATATTATGTTTCAAGGAAAAAATGCACAGAATAGTTTTTAGTGACTTTAACTTCAAATATTTTATTATTACTAATTGTAAGTTATTTATCAATCTTTACGGCATATATTTCATATACGGGGCTATAAATTTTATATATGATAGTTCATTTCTTACTTTAATAATTATGTACATATACATAAAAAAATTTTGCACCAGCCATCCATTCTCAAAATGTAATGTATAATTTTTGAGCTTTGATATTTACTGGCTTATAAAAATATTTAGATTAAAAAAATGTCTTGCTGTAACCCAAAAATCGAAACATCTGGGCAATATTAAAATATTGTTGGCTATTACAGTGAATCACAGAGATAAGACATGAGAGCTGTGATCAAGGGCTCTAATAGAAGGTATTCAAGTTAATAAAACTAAATTTTTCAATTAAAAACATTTAAATTTTTGTATTAAAAATTATTCATAAAAGAGCCAATATTTTCATATAAATAAAGTAAATGAAGTCTCTAACCACTAAAAACAAATTGCTTAAATGAACATGTATTAATAGAGTTAAATTTTGCTTAAGTCCATTCTTGCTTGTGAGTTGAAAATTTTCAATCTAATGTTTGCTCTGCATACGATTAAAAAATAAACATAGATTAATTCTTAGATAAAAAAATGTAATTTTGAAATATCTAAATTTTATATCAAAGTACATTGTAAACCCCCTAGGGATCTGAAATTGGATAATGTACTCTTGGATTCAGATGGTCACGTTAAGATTGCTGATTTTGGCATGTGTAAAGAAGGAATTCTAGGGGATAAAACAACGAAAACTTTTTGCGGAACGCCCGACTACATTGCGCCAGAAGTATGTACAACATCTCTAAGGTCTTTTACCTTTCATTTCTTAGAAATAAACATAAATTTATGGTTATTTGTAAAGCATAAATAACGTTCAATATTTTTGAAACATAAACCTCCAAATAATATTTTAGAACGGATTCGTTACTAATTATGATTTCTTAAAGATAAAAATATCGTTGACTCTGTAACATTTAAATAAATTTTCCTATTCCTTATGAATACATATAAGTAGAAGTTATGATTGATATTATTTTAAGTAACATTTAGTAACATTTTATGCAAATAATTTATGGATGATTTCAAAAATATTTCGATGTTTTTTTGTATTCCCCTTTTTATATGGAAATATTTTGCAGTATTTTATTAAGTAAATCACTTTTCGTTTCCAAAGTGCTCCATTTAATAGAAATTTTTAAAAGGAAAATGAACACTGTTTTATTTTAGAATAATTTTCTCTAAAATAGTGTTCGTTAGTGTCTCAGTCCAGCCTCACCATTATTTTACCATAATTTATTTATTAGATTCTTGTATTTATGTATTATGTGACATTCTAACAAAAAAGTTGATAGGACATAACAATTTTTTTACATTCCTCTTTGCTATAATTTATGTTTTAAAAATTATTAATTTTATAAAAATATTTAAATAGAAATAGTAAAAACTGTAAGACTAAATATTTTAAGTTCAAAGAAATATATTATTTTATTGCATGATTTAAAATTGCGAGCAAGAGCATTTTAGAGAATTTAGATTTATAACTCTTGAAGGAAAGAAATAAGTTTTTTTTTGCATAATACACAGCTACTAGGATTTCCACCTTTTTAAGCATTACAAGGGGTGGAATGGTCAGCACCTTATATAGAAGGGTATCTAGTGGGTGTGCTACAGTAACTCTCAAAGTGGTGGGTCTTTATAATTTAGAAGCAGTGAGAAAGCAGAAGACCTCCAGACATCCTCCAGAGTTACCATTTCACATTCTTATTGTGACTAAGCCATATTTAACACCCCTCAGCTGCCATTAGCAAGCACGATGCATCTTCGGTTGGGTCAGGATTCTAACTTATTACCTTCCGATAACGAGAAAGAACATCCTAACCAACCAGGCCACCGCGACCTCAAAAGGAGCTGTATATTCTCATCTTTTTTGCTTTTTGATTCTGCAGCAACAGAATATTCTTAGAGAAAACTACCACAAATATATTTTTATATTAACTTTTTTATTTTTTTATTGGCTTTTATATCAAAAGTCATATAAGCAATGCATATACTGATTCCTAACGGATATTGATATTTCAGATAATACACTATCAGCCATATGGAAAATCTGTTGACTGGTGGGCTTATGGAGTTCTTCTATATGAGATGCTAGTTGGACAGGTAAGGTGCTTTTAATGCACAGAGACATTTTTTAAAATAAAGTTGTTTAAAAAATACCTTATTTTTATGATATATTTGAAGTTTAGGTGTATTTGGTAGTTTAAATATTTGTTAAAAATGCTTTTGTAAAAATTTCTTTGCTGTTGATTTAGATAACAGTATGAGTTCAGTAAAATATGTTTCAAATGTTTTCATACAAAGATAAAAATTCTAAGTTTAATCTTCATTTGTATTTGTTTATACGTATTGAAAACCAATGTAAAGTTGTGTATACACTGATTGAAATATGTTTAAGGAATTAAGTTAGAAATAAAGCTTAGAGAGATAAATTTCAAAACCAGATTCATTGCATAGTGCCACTTTGCTTCTTCATACCAAACATAAGTTATTGTGCAAAGTATTTTTAGCTACAATTGTTTTCTGAAACCATCTGTTACAATAATGTTTTGGGATTAAGATGTATATCACTTGGAAAATTAAGGAATTGTCATTAATCTTAATATGTTCAGAGTAGAGCAATTTGTTCCAGACAGAATGCTTGATTCTTCTACAATGTAATTTTAGATATTTTCCTCAAATATTTTAATGCTGAACTCCAGAAATTTATTTTTGCTTTGTACGAAAATATTCCAAGAAAATAAATTTAAGAATAATCTAAAATCTTTACTGTAATATCTTTTGTAGAGAATTGCATTTAAGTCATTACAATGGTACTAGAAAAGTTTTACTGAAGGTTAAATATAATATTCCTTGGTCATTAAAATTCAATGCCAAACATTAAGTTATTGCCTGTAATTGCTATTTTCCAAAATGTTGACATCATTTTCTGAATCCTAATTCCACCAGAAATATACACCTTTTTAGAACCATTTCCTAAGAATTATGCTAGAAATAAAATTGGGAACAGCATATGCAATTCAATGGGTTACTAATGTCATTTATTAATCAAAATATATCTAAACAAAATACAAAAAGTTGAAATAACTGTTTATAAGTCAAGAAGCAAAATATGCTTTAATTATAAAAGGACTAATCATATGTTCAACGTAAATGTTTTGTTGCTTGAACAAATTTTGCTCCATTTACGTTATGTTTGTAAATCACGAAATAAGTAATAAGAGAAATCTTGTTTATAATTATAGAGTCTCAATGGTATTAGCAAAAATAAAATATCTTATTTAGTTGCCAAAAGTCTTATTATTTGCAAAATTATTCATTGAAAAACTGTCAAAGTAGATATTTTATTTTTTGATAAAGTTTGCATTTATTTTGTAAGGTTTATTTTTCAAAATAATATGAAAAAAAATTAAGACTTTAGTCTTTGTGTTTATTTCCATTTAATTATTTACTAATACAGAATTATGTTTGAATCATTAAGTTTATACCTTATTTATACATTGAAAACAAATTAATTATTGAATTTCATATAACATCTAATTTTATTTACTATTTTTTAAATCCAAAGGTAAAATTAAAAACAAGATATAAAAATAAAAATATTTTAGCTGAGTTTATAAAAAAATTCTGTTTTCTTATATTTTGATAACTAATCTTTTTCATTAGCTTATTTTTCGTTTTGATTTTTTGGAGAATTATGCCATTTCTTAAGCGATTGTATCCGATTAAATTTTAATTTATCATTTTGAAATGTTTTATGTTACAAAAATGGAAAGACATGCAACTCTGATTAAGAAATTTGGCAATGAATTATTTTTTAACACTTGTGTACAAGAAAATGCTTTTAATACAAATAATGTAAAATCTTTTTAATGCAAATTATGTTGAAATCTCATACCCTATCTCAAAGTGCGTGAATTCAGAGCTAATTTAAAATAATTGTCAATTTTAATGGTACTTGAGGATATTTATCTCTTTACAGCCCCCATTTGACGGTGAGGATGAAGAAGAGTTGTTCGCTTCCATCACAGACCACAACGTTTCATACCCAAAGGCTCTATCTAAAGAGGCCAAAGAAGCTTGCAAAGGCGTAAGTTACCTAATTAATTTCGTCACTTGATTAAACTTAACTTAAAAATTCAGTCACCTAATAAAACACGACTTAAGCAAATTCTTAAGGTCATACACATATTGAGTTTTCTGATGCTATGATTTGAAAAATGATTGCTTTCTTTGAAAGGAAATATGATTAGGAATATTTTCTATAACCAAATGATCATACGTTTCTACAGTACGTGCCAAAGCATTTAGTAGTGAAACTCAAGAATCTACGTGGCTGCATTCATCGACGGGGCATAACTGCATCTTCATTTGTTCGCAGTGTTGAAAAAATGAGTTACGTTGTCTAGTCGCTATATATGGTGTAACGAGTCAAGTCACAGATTAGATTAGCGCATGCGCGCCAACATTGCCGCCCTCCTCTTCCCCTCCCGATTATGTTTCTGTTTAGTTTTTTTTTAGAGTAGTTCTCAGAGAGACAGCACACTAGAGGTGTGTTTGTGGCAGTGTCCGCCAATTATACAGTTGTGTTTGTTTTTTTAAAGTTATGTTAAAAATTATGTATATATTAAAATTGTTCTCATTAATAAATTTAATTAATTTAAATTAAAATGGTCATAATTTGCCTTGCCTCTACGCTACGCTATAATGGGTATCTCGATGGATAGGAAAGTATTCATTAAAGGACAATATTTCTACTCATACGGAAATGGTCGTGAAGGTGGTCCGAGTTTGACAAAAATGGAAGAACAATGCAAAGAGGAGTTTAACAAGACGGCACCTAGTAAAACAATTATGATGTATTGTTACGAAATTTTGTTTTCTGTGTCAATGGAAGGGGAAGTTAGGTCAACCAATATCTATTTCTGCAAATGAAAATCAAGCATACGTTTTCTCTAGCAGTTGCTGCACTCATCCCGAAGTCTGCGAAGAAACGGCCTTCACACTGAACGTCAGCGTTACGTCCAATTTCCGATTCTTAAAGGACATATATAGATTGAACAGAGCAGAACCAGATATTCAAGAAAGGATGTTTTATTTTGGAGCATTTTTAGCCATGTTGTTCAAGGATCCATGAGGGGATTTCTTGAAGAACCTGTGGTATTCCGACGAAAGTCACATTCACTTAAGCGGTTACGTCAATCACACAATAACTCGCTTCCTTCGTTTTGAGCAGCCAGATGAAGCCTATTCCATACAGAAACCACTACAAAGTATACGCTTAACAACATTTTGTGCCATTACAGCATACAGTTTATTATGCCCATATTTCGTTGAAAATGAAGCACGCAATGCTTTTTCTGGCACCCAAGTGTTTATTA
This sequence comes from Latrodectus geometricus, assembly GCA_026290005.1. Taxonomy (NCBI): domain Eukaryota; kingdom Metazoa; phylum Arthropoda; class Arachnida; order Araneae; family Theridiidae; genus Latrodectus; species Latrodectus geometricus. The sequence continues at coordinate 14,164 of JAPDSC010101402.1, read as the reverse complement.
AGCAAGCCATTTTTTCAGAACTTGAGAAGATTCTGTTGTGCAAGAAACATTCCGATGAATAGATAATGATATCATTAGGACAGGGCAACCAACCGTACCACTCAATAATCTTACCATGTTTCCAGGAAATTAGGATTGTCCCATTTCCCCACTCTTACATCACTTTATGCCTACTTATAGGGAATATTAAAGGAAAATATGCTCAACTGTGAAGATCTATCAAGAACAGTACCTGCATTACGCGAGAAAATCACTTCCTTTTGCAGGAGCCTACAGTTACATTTGTTTCAGAATACGTGTTTGAGAAGCTGCATGAACGATATGAATACAGTCTACAGCGAGTCAGTGCACACTTTGAACATTTACATTACCCATACTAAGGTAAATTAATATACTAATAGTGTATGTATGTAAATAGTGTGTATTTTAGTTTTATAGAGGAGGAATAAACTCACATAGATGACAATAATGTAATTTTGCTCAACTCTTCATTTCAGTACCGTGTATTTAGACGCATACTGTAATACTTAGCAAATTCTATTCATTTTTTTATATGAACGTATTAGAGTTTTAAATACATATATTTGACTTTAAAATATGCTAAATATTGGAAGAATCTAAACTAAAAGTATTATATTCTTTACAGAAATAATTAAAATTGATAATTTGCCAAAATTTGGATTTTCCATAATATTTTGTTTCCATAATATTTTTTTATGTATTATATATGTACAAAATTTATTACATATGTAATATAAATTTTGTAATATATAAACAATTTTGTGTATTACAAAAATTTATGTATATATGAAATAATTAAAATATTTCATATATACATAAATTTATGTATAACATAAATATTTTTAATTATTTCGTAATAAATTTTTTGTATTACATTAAATTTTACATACATAAAATAATGTATTACATAAGTTTATAATTTATTTCATATATTCTTAGAAAACTTCATTTTTAATAAATTCAAAATTATCTTTTTGTTTGAAATTTTAAATTAACTTCTACTTTCTGTCAAGTTTAAAGAAAATTATTAGGTAAATGTAGTTCACTTTTTCCTTGTTTATTTGTATAACACATTTTAAAAATTTTGAAATTTCATGTTGAAAATATTGAAACAAAACATGAATGAATGATATTCTCATACATTTCTTTTGCAAAAGAAAATGTTTTGGCTTCCTTTGAATCACAGATAATCTATATTTATTTAACATTAGCATATAAGGTTGAGAGGAAGATAAATTCTGGTATTATCTTCGTTTAGACTTCTAAACTTTTCTTCTTTAGATAATCTCTAATGAACTTTTAGCACTAAGAGAACGATACAAAATGAAACTAAATTTATTTTACGGAAAACATTTTTATTAAATTTACTTTAAATTTATTAAACGATATTGCATCAAAATGTATAAAATTATCAATATAATTCAAAATTTAATTTTTTATTAAAAAAGAAGAAACAATTGATTTTTTAAAAATTTTTTAAGAAATTTTAGAAAAAAGAAATTTTTAAATAATTTGTTTAAATATTTCACCTGACTAGCATTTTATTTCTATATTTGATTACTAGCATCCAATAGGAAAATAATTTGAAAACAATGAGATTAGTCACAGAAAGAATTCATTTAATTTCTAATATTAATAATTGAAATTAAATAAAAATTTTTTTTTTGCTTTTTTTTATTGATTATATTATGTAAGTTTCCTATATTAAAAATTATTATGTCAATTACAGAAGTATTTTAGAATGATTCATTTATAATTTTTTTGTCTACTTTAGTCATTTCTCAAACACAAAATTATTAATTTTGTGCAATATTTTTTGCTTTCTGAGTTTGGAAAGATTCACTATACTTGTAGAAGATTTATAAATTAAGCCAATTTACTGCCTGAATTTTTTTTTATTCGAAACAAACATGGTAAAACATCTTTGCTCCTTTTTGACTTTTGAATGATTAGAGAAAAGATATTTTACAGTATTTCTTAGTAATCGTTCTTATGTGCTTATACTAAAAACACATTCGATTTCCTTCTCTAATCATGTGTAATTAAATTTTAAGAAGTATTTATTCATTAGGCATTTTGAAAATTTACATAAATAAAATCTAATACTTAAAAGAATCACCAATTTTACGAAGTCTAATGTGAAGGTAGTCCTAAATTAGAGAATTTTTTAAAATAAATTTTTTTTAATAATTTCTTCTCAAAATGTTTTTGTTCAATGATTCATAATGCATCTTTCTTTCAAGTTTCTGACGAAAAATCCTCAAAAGCGGTTGGGATGTAGCAGCCATGGTGAAGAAGACATTCGAATTCATCCTTTCTTCCGGCGTATTGATTGGAATAAAATAGAAAACAGAGAAGTTCAACCTCCATTCAAGCCGAAAATAGTAAGTTTTTCATAATTTCACACGGACTTTGTTAATACCCATTTTGCCCCAAAACGCTTACATAGTACAGTAACAAACATAAAATGAACCGAAAACCCCTTTTGTCTCCAGAGGAGATGAAGTTAGAATTAGAAATATAAAATAATAAAATAAAGTATATCGCCTTTAAACAATTGGCATTTATATCTTTCCAACGAACAATAGAGAATTTTTTGAACTTTTTAATGCCCTTGGATATGTTAAATATAATTATATTTTTGAAAAATGCATTGTAGTTATGTGTTTAACTAAAAATATTTCATTCTAGTGTGGAAAAACCAATTACATGTCAAATGTTAAAAAAAAATGTAATGTTAAAACTTAAATCCTATTTAACGCAGTCTATACTATATTTTATAATAAGAAACTATTAATTATACTGTTTGTAGAAATAACAAATTTTATTCTCGATCTCATAAATTAACCTTACAGTTTATTGCTATTTATAAAATATTGTTAATTGTATTGTTTATGTGTTAATTTTTAATAGATCGCACAAATTTGAAAAAAACAATGACGAATGAATAAATTTAAATACGTCTTGCATACAAATATGGAATTTTAAATTAATTTAGACTTCTTATAGCAGTTAATCTAAATGTTTTCAAAATAAGAATATATCAGAACTTCAATTGAAGGTCGTCTACGTTCTCGTAGGGAGAGCGTGAATCGACTAAAAGTATCTTTGAAGGATTCAATTCTACTCAACTGAGGAATTTATTCGATTTTCAAAGATTATTTATGGTAAGATCTTCAAAATTCCCCTTACACCCATTTCAGCTGAATCTACATACAACTGAAATGGCAAAAACTTATAAAACCTTGTAGATACATCATGACGTCTAGATGCATATAGATTTAGATTTCACTTTGAAAATTTTTCCATACATTTAGCAATCATCGTAGAGTTCCTTATTTTTTCAATTTTGAAATAAGGATTTTTATTTGTAAAAGAAAAAATTGAATTACTTTAAACTTCACGTAGAATAGAAAATTTAAAAATACTATTCATTTGAAACAATGAAATGAACTATGCTCATTTCAAAAATTTCATTAGTGTTTTAAATAAAAATTGGTTCTCTCAATCGTAAAACTCTTTTTAAATTGTATTAAGCTGTAATAAAATGGTTAATTATGGAAACATTTCACATTTCTTATTCATTTACTTAATTATTTTAAATGGTAGTGAATTTATTTGTAATCTATAAAATTCTATGTTTCCGTTGTGTGTGTATTAAAGTTTTCTTTGACATATTATTATTATAACATGTAAATATTCTCATTTTAATTTTCTTATAAAATATAATAAAAAGAAACATTTACAAAAAATATCTTTTACGTTTTGATTAATCATTAATACATTTATATGTATTTTATAAATTATTTTTTCAGAGTTAAATATGATTGGTTTTCAGCAGAAAACAGAACACATTTCAATGTATAATGAATCATGGTTAATATTTTAGTATTATATTAATTATCAAAAACATTGTATATATATTAAAGAGTTCAATGCAAGTACAGAAATATGTTATATATATATATATATATATATATATATATATTTACCATTAATATTATCATACAGTCACCTTATTCTATAGGATTGAGATATTCACATTAGTTATTGAATAACATTTCCTTTCAGATATTCCTAACTATAGTTTTGTTTGGTCGAGCTTTATCCTCTACATGAATCGAATATAGCCCCAACAAAAATTATGTATTTAGATGTGAAATAATGTACATTCCAGTTCAATACTATTTTTTTTTCAACAAGAGTCTCATTGCTTAATCAATTTTTGCACATATTTTTTAATTAATATCTCTCATTTAAATTAGCCTTCGAGTTGCATTTTGAATTTCGACGGATCATTGAAAAAGAAGAGTAACCAATTTTGTCTGTCAAAGAGAAAAGTTGATAAATTAAAAATATATAGTTGTTTATGAGATAGAAGGGATACAATATGCATTTCTAGGAAAGGGTACCTTTCATTCAGAAATTTAAATTCATTTAGCTTTGATGTTATTTGAGAGATAGTTCAGATGTCCTAAGAATACTGTTTTGATAAAAGCTTGATATCTATGAACATGTTATTTGAAAGCTATGGTATTCTTTATGCTTATATTGAAAGTCTGATATTGTTTGATTATTCAGGTAATTACTGATTTGCACTAGAAAACTATGCTTAACTTATTACTTACAAATGCTCTATATTGTATAATTCACCAATTTGTTCCTTATTTTTTACAATTATAATTATTGCAAACTGTGCAGATAATGCTGCTTCTCACAACAACGAGATTATTGATGTTTCCTTAACAAATTTGCAGATTCAAAAAACCATCACTTTCTTTTTTTTCTTGAAAATATCAAATTTATTATTGTAATAACTGCTTTTTATCTATTCCTGATACTTTTCACTGATAACCCCAAAAACGTCCCTTTTCCTCATATTTGAAGCTAATGAAATCAGCCCTTAATTTAATAGTGTTAAAATATTTATCTATTGTATATTTTTATTTCACTTTTAATAACAATAACAATGTTTTCATATCTATTTATTGTCCGATCAAAAATAATTTTAAAGAGAAATAATTTAGAGTATAATCATTCTAATTTCATTACCTTCTATTTTTACCATAAAACTTTTACGATTGGTGAATCTTTTGTGAACATTTTCACCATGGATTATTTGAGTGAATTGCATTATACTTCTACACCTAAAATTTTACTTTTCGTAATGACTTGTAGTAAAGCAAATTGAGCAATAAAACAAAGGTACTTTAGTGTTGTTGCACTGGCATACTTCCCTGTAACCCAGACATGGTTTCTGACTGTTAGGTGGAAGCAACCGGTTGGAAAACTTCTCAAATTAAAAGCACGGAATAAGCTGAAGTTCCCTCAATACTTGATCTGCCCTCCCAGAGGCATCCCTTCAATTAGAGGATATTGAGAACATGACCTATTTAATGGACCCCAGACGGCTTTAGTGAATTCGAAAGATCTTCCTTTAAGCCAGTATTCGAACTCACTACTTTCCAATAATGATAAATACCAACCAGGATACCAAGGCTTTATTTTACTGTGTGATATACAAAGGAATCAATTTCAATGAATGATTTATGATTATGAATGATTTATAAAGTGTTATTTTCTTTCCAGAAACATCGGAAAGATGTCAGCAACTTTGACCGACAGTTCACGAGCGAGAAGACGGATCTCACACCCACCGACAAACTCTTCATGATGAATCTCGATCAGACAGAATTCTTTGGGTTCTCATTCCTTAATCCGGAGTTTGTGCAACACGTTTAAACAAATTTTTGGTACCTTAAGATAACAAGATTTTGAATCAAATATAAATGTTAAGAATTTTCAAGCCTCTGAAGCATTTATTAGTCTACAATACAAATGTACTTTTTGAAAACTTTTTCCAGGACTTATCGAGAAAACTTAACTTTGCGCTAACTAAAGAAATCCCCTGTAACAATAAAATCCACAGATTTAAGGTAAATCCTATATTTTTACGCTCACATCTATGCAGTTTCTATTCCTACAGTGTTTCTCAATCTTCATCATGTTCTTCCGGTTTCCCAAAACAATAGAACAGAGATTTTTCGTAAAATAGGAACAAGGTTTTACATAAAGTTGCTTAGTAAGTGACTTTTCACATTTACTTATTTATATGGGAATATTTACACATTTAGTTTTATTGTAATGTTATAAAAAATCAAAGTTTATTTTTTAATTAATAATCATTATATTCTTTTGCATTTTAATTTAATTTAAAGGAGGTAGATGCAGTTAAATATTGAAAAATTTACTGTATGTGAACATTCATTGTTTTAATTATAAACTTAAATTATTTCTACTCATAGGTTCTTACGTGTAGCTACTCTTTTACAGTTAACATTTAAGAGATTAATTTTAGTATTTTTAATGGAGAATATAGGTAGAAATTTGCATTTTAAAATATAATATTATGTACGTAACGTTTCCTCTTCAAGAAAGTTGCATAAATTAGATTTTTATGGAAAATTAATTGAGAGGAAAAGTAAAATGTTTAAAAGAACCCCCAAAAATATTTTTATTTGATAAGGTTGAGAAACACACAGTATGAATATAGTAATAATAAATACTAATTTAAACAATACCTTTAATGAAGAATGTGTTATGTTTCGTTTATGAATGCATCTATAAAATAAACTTCTAAATACATTGTTATTGAATTTCGTCACTTCATCGAAAATAAGTTATAAGTGTGCTTAAACAACTATTTTTAACTCCACATGTATATGTAATGTCTTCCCAGTTTATATTCTGAATTATGTATCAGCAATTTCTAACTAAATTAAATATTTAGTTTATCTCAGTTGGGAAACTTTTAAATCATTTAGATATTTGTAATAGTTCACTTTTTAATGAAGCACTTATTATATGAACCAGTATGAAAGTCAAATGAATGACACATTCTCTCCTAAACAGTTTCATTAGTTTTATTTAATTCAGCATAGATATAAATGAACACTCCTAAGGAAGATTTTATTTTTGTCCATATTTAAAAGGAAAAAAAAACTATTCGAAGCAGTATTGCAGCTATATATTTATATGCATATTTCTGAATAAATATTTCTCACTTATTGGAGGAGGTTAACTTTCAACTTGTGAAGCACTTGATCAAAACTGAAATGCCTTGTGATGAATTATAACCAGTATTTGTTATTTTTTAAAAAGCCTGAATGTTGCAAAGAAGGTACGTTATTTGTTGCATGATCTCGTGTATTTAGAATGAACTGTACATATTTGTATAAAATGTTATGAAATAATTAAAACATTTTCTCACTCTGATTGTACATGTTTTATTTATTTGATTACACATTCGTTTTAATTACTTCAGATATTTTCTCATCAATGTATATGTTTTGACGATAAGGAAGTCATGAAATGAAGGACTAGTTTCTATCTAGATAGATACCGTAGATTTAATCTATATATTACAATTCTTATACATAATTTAATCAAAATTATTGTAAAAAGCAAATATACTGCTATAAATAATAAGAAGAAAAACGGTTATTTTCCCATTGGTACCTTAAGAACATCTATTTATTTATAGCGGGATTCTTTTTTCAAAGGATTTCAAATTACTCACCTGTTATCTGAATAAAAATCAACAAATGAGTTGAAATAGACCTATAAACAAATTAAAGAACTTGCGAAATGTTTAATTAATTATTATGATTATTTTATGAAATTTATATTAATTTCTTGAAGCTAACATTAAATGTAAAATAAAATATTATGATTTGATAAATTTATATATGTGATACTTTCATAATTAAAATTGATATTATTTATTTTGAAGGGGAAAAATAGTTTTGTAAATTTTGTGTCACTAGCTGCTTGGTGTGATAAATATTTTTTGTAACAATCATGGTTAAAAAAAGTAATTACGACAACATCAAAAATAATTTTATAAGTTTTGTTCAACCTAAAAAATCTTTCTTATCATAATGTTAGTACAGACCCGCAGGAAATGACATATATAGTAACTTAATAAATACTTATGTTTTCCAAATAATATAATATTATTCGAGCAATATAATATTATTTGGAAGACATAAGTAATTTTTTATGGGTTTATCTTACATTGTTCGCAAAGTTATACTCAAATACTTAAATAGTACCTAATAATTTTTCTCACTTCTGTTTTCATTACTTTTGCGATCAAATCATCAATTTCAAATTATCACATGGATAAGTTAAAAATTTTTAACAAATCCATAAAAAAGGAAATAGAATGTAAAATAACATTTATTGTGACATTAAAGTTAATAAATAGCTAATTAAAAAAATTATCCTCAAAATAAATTGAATCTTGATTATACATATAATTATTACAAAAATTAATTACATACAAAAGTATAGAGCTCCTGACTATGCTTTATAAATTGAGCTTCGCCTTATGCATTTATATATTAGAAAAATTTGAAATTTCAATATTAGAATAGCTGTAAAGAAAAAACGCATTTAATTTATAATTGACGCAAAAAATTTCAAATTATTAAGAAAATATTATCTTACAATCTTTTTATGAAAACACTGTTTTCAATTTTTGTAATTGTGGTATGGCGTATAAAAATATTGAGATAGCTTAACGAGGCAATTTATACTTGCAATTGAAATTTATTATATTCCTTCAAGGCAATGGTTTGATTGCAAGCATATAAATATTACAAAATTGTGGAAAGATAATTAAAATTGTTTTTCAAGCACAATTGTTATGTATGAAGAGAAACATTAGTGAAATATTTGTGATATGTTTATATTTACGTGTTAGCTACTATGACACAAATTAAATCTCAATTATTAGAAACGTATATTTTATTATGTTACATGGATAACACTCTTTTTTGAATACTACAAAATAAGAGTTATTATTGAAAGTCCATTGTTATAGTTATAACTGAAAGTCCATTATTGAATATTATTGAAAATCCAAAATTGATTGATTTAATCAATTGATCAATTCATAAATAGTGGAGCCGCCCAACCTGTCTAGTGGTTAGCGTACCTGACTACAGATGGGTGGGACCTGGGTTAAAATCCTGGCTCGGACATGGATGTACTTTCTCTCTCTCTCTTTCTTGTCTTTGTCCTTTCTTTGTGTGTGAATGGTTGCCTACCCTATAAACGGGTCCCTATGGCATGTGTGTACTGAGGAAGTCGGACTCCACACCAAATATGGTTCAGTTGGAAAAGTGGAGCAGCACACCCCATATTACCAGCCTGGCTGGCACACGACAACTACAACAACAACATAAATAGTGGAAAAAATTGTACTTTTTAACAAGTGAAGAACAAAGGTTTCAGCAATTAAGCAGAAAATTTAGACCAATGTACAAAGGCATTTATTAATAAATATCAAAATTATAGTACTAGTACAAAATTATAGTTATTAATAAATATCAAAATTATAGTTTTAAAAATGTTTTACAGTGGTTAAATAGCGTGAAATAGTTTAACAAACAACTAAACGTTAAACTATCATAAATATTATTTTGGTATTTCACCAGTTGAATACTAAATTAGTTTTCTAGAATATCCGCAAAATTAATTCTATCATATTCATGTATATCATCTATTGTATGCAAATGTTATTTAAAACATAAATTTTCCTTGAAGTTTGACGAAAGTATCATCTCTTTTCTTTAAATGTGTTCTAGTATCAGTATATAAAAATAACTTTAAGAAAAAAAAAGTACTTAAAAGGATTATTTTAAATAAACCTATCAGTAAAGATTCTTAGCTTAAGTTACAGTGAAACTTTTTCCTAAATTATTCTTGACATAATAGTTTGATGAATTTCATCTATTTTTTTTCTAAAGTACTTGAGTTGACTCTGTATTTGATTGCATAATAGAAAAGGATACAATTTTAAACGCGTTCCTTATTTCTGTATAAATTCTAATTTTTTTTTATAGAAAATATGAAATGCGACTGTGTAAATAAATAGACGGTAAAAGAAAGAGACATTTTTAATTGTGAAACTGACATAAAAAAAACACAAAACCATTAGACTTGTTTTATGATGTATTCTTTTTAAACAGCTTTGTTGACTGAAATCATTTATGGAACATTCTTTCTCTGTTTATTTCATTTTATTAGTTAAAGAAAAATGTTTGGAGAAACATTATATTGAATTTGTGTATATAGATAAAGTTTTCCAATGTATCATGTGGTTTTTAATCAAAATAAACGTGAGCGTTCACAAAGATATATACAGAAATCGTTTTCGTTGTTTACACACACACACATTTATTTTCTTCCTGCGTCTTAAATTGTTGAAGTACATGCATACATTTTTGTATTTCATAGCGTTTACGATATTTAATTTTTACGCACCTTTTTATTTGTTGCTATCGCAAGAAGAAATGATGGATTTCATGCACATATATGTATATAAAAAATCATTCACTTAATGTTTGACGTAGAATTTTGAGAGAAAAGTGAAATGGTTAAAAAAAAATCTAAGTTCATACTTAAAAGTTATCAATTAATGTTTTCTCGAATTCTTGAAAAGTATGCAAAAGTAATACAAATGTATTTCACAGAATTAAACTCACTGTTATTTATTTCAATTTAATTTTAGCCACATTTTTATTTCCTGCTATGCAAGAATGATTACATCAATGGCCTTTTCATATATATATATTCAAAGTTTATATATGCTTTAAGAATATATATAGTATTTAATTTTGAAAACAGTTTAAAATTGGGATTAATTTTTATTTTTCCTTATAAATTTTTTTATTTAATTATTTTTTTGAAATTTTTAGAAGGTTGTTTATGTTTCTTTCCAACGATCATATATTATATTTTTAGTTTACAAATCAATATTTGTGAACAATCATTTATTTTCAATTGCTTAAAACTATTCACCATCTTATAGATTTAAAATTTATTTAAATAAATAAAATTCATTTTGAAGAAAAGAACAGTTTTGAGAAAAAAAAATCCATAGTAAAAAATGTATGCTTTGTAACTTCGTAACTTCAGGTGAAACTTATATGTAAAATTGAGTAAAAAAGGAAAATGGTAACAAATAACGGTTAATAAAATCTTATGTCTCTACAAACCACAATTCTGGAATAGGCCATAATATCACATGAAAGATGTAGATAATTGATATACTTAGTATACTTAGTTAGATAATTGATATACTTAGTAGATAATTGATATAGATTAGTACATAATTTATATACTTAGTACTGTCCCTTTATCTAGGAATAGAGCTATATAGGAAGATGAGTAACTTTTCACAATAGTTTCCATAACATTCATTGAGATTACAGCAAGAGCTTCTCTCTTTGGCAAATTAATAAAACGAATAGTACCATGATTAGGGAAAAAATTGTTTTTCATGGTTGAATTAAAATATAAACAAATAATTTTATGCTTTTTTCTTTATTTCTTTTCCAAATGAAATTTACATTTGTTTAACAATGTCTGAGTGTAAAATGTTTGTTTCCTTTTCTATGATGTAATTTAAATTTCATATCATTGAAGCAACTGATTAAATATTAATACTAAATATTTTTGGTTATCTATTGGTAACCATTCTTTTATATTCATAATAAAATGAAGTTAATGAGAAGTGTGTATTTTAATGACCATTTATGTATCATGTTTAGAGTTGTTTTATTCAATTCTGAATAAATAGAACCCGAAGATTGTTTTTAGTATTGCTAAAACCATGTTACGCTTTATTTTCTTTTTTCCCGGTGAATAAGGTACCTTTGGAAAGACGTCTAGAGACAGTAAACTGTGTATATATTTGCAATGCTCAATACTGAGCAATGGAACTGATTGGTTTCGGATTCTTTTAATATGTAAAATATTATATCGTATGTCTACAACAGTTTTCGTTTGGTGGCACCACCAACTTTTTTAATAGCTGTGCTTATGTCTTGGAAGGATTGCACTTCTGTTGATTCCGAATTTTTCAGCTACTCTGGTCACATTACATTCTACTTCTGTTTATCATTATTCTACATGGGAATTCGTCCAGGTGATTTCTTCCAGTCATATTTCACTTGCAGAGAATGTCTTTAAATGAATCTCCGTCCTACCTTTGATTGTAGTCTAGTGCTGTGCGCACTGACAGCATGCATATTTATTACGCTCAAACTGCTTATATCATTTTGTTCTCTACATTTGCAGATGCATGACCATTCTCATGAAATGCGTGGTTATTGTACTGATCATGTGAACACCTTCTTTTCAACTTCTTGGCTATCAATTAAAAATTTAGGTTTTGCACAACAGTGATTACATCAAAGATATTAGTTTTTCAGATTTTTTAACCAATTATTGATGCCATTATTTTCAACTTTATTTCTTAAACTGCATATTGCATTCATTTCAAAAATATTACCAGGAAGAAAAGTAAACCTGAAATGAATTTGACAGTAGGAAACGAATTTTCTACAAAATATTTTGTATAATTTTTACTTTTAATTTCTCATAAAAATTACTTGAGAAGTCTTTAAATAAGCTAAAATATAAAAGAGTGTTCAGCACATTTTTTAAAATTTTCTTTCTAATTAAAGTTGGAATTTAATTAGAAATGTCTGACTTTCAGGGTAAATTTCCAAAAAGAAAGAAAAAAAGAACCCAAGATTAAATCGATTTTTTTTACTATCTTTATATATTTTTTTTCTAGCTTTACGTAATCAATTATTTTCTTTAATGAAAGCATATTTCAAACATTATTTGATGTTACAATTTTGATTTTAGTTCATTTATTATTTTAATAACCTCCTAAATATATTTGAAAGATATTAACTGGTAATTAAATAAATTTGGAATAGATGATCATTTATAATATTTTAAAAGTTGCGTATAAATTTATTGAGCACTATGGAATATGTGGCAAATGATTCAGGATTTGTATGAATGTATAAGCATTACTTTTTAGTTCACTTGAAATTAATTAAGAAAAGAAAAACTGTTGATAAAGGAACTGTATAAAAGCAAAATTTTAAAATAAACAAATTCTGAAATGTTTCCAAAATTTTATATTTATTTATTATTATAGTTTATGTTATAAAATATTATGTATGATGATAAAAAATACTGTCAAACTCAAATTTCTTTTTATTCTCTTCTGCTGAAGTTAGCACTTTCTGTCATCCTTGTTGCTTAGAGTTTATTCTGTGAATAAAATAATAAAGGTGCTATATAAAATTATTTATTTCAACAATATTTAATACTTAAGAGAATAAAGAAATTCTTATAAGTGTGTTAATTTTACAATTTTTGGAAGACAGATAAATTGCAAACTTTCACATCAACAAGTCAGATGGGGGGAAAAATAAATAAATAAAATAAAAAAAGTAACTCCCATTTCCTGTTATTAATCGAGACCATAATTTTTCTTTCCCAAGAGTTTTGTCTTAATGCTAAGCCATGATAAAATTAAAAGTCAACATAATATCATTAATTTAAAATATTTCTCATAATTTAAGAGCAAATGGAAAAAGCAATTTATGATTAAATCCACTTTTTCCCACCTCAATTATTATTTTTTATTTTGTATGGAATCACAGAAATAATTTCCATTTTTACAACTTTCTCTAAAATTATGACGTATTTGGTAATATTGTGTACAAAATTATATCTCCCTTCAATTAGAGAAAGAAATAAACTTATATCAGAAAATTATAGAAAACGTTTTCTTCTAAGATTAACTAGATTAGTACTTTGAAATCATAATGTTGTCAAACGATACATGGAAATTATGCATTTTAATAAATATTTTAACTTACAATTTTAATTTTAAGCTTTCTTCATTATTGTAAAATTAATTATTTGTAAGAAAATGGAATAGTTTATCTACATTTGAGGCTTTCTTAAAATACAGAGAAATTTAAAATTTAAAATATTAATCTAAAAGTTATGCTAGTGTAAAATTCATTGTTATTTACTTGCAGGACACACGCATGCTGGGCAAGGACTTGCACTGTGATCAATGTGGCATGGGTCATCACATTTTGGAATACCACACATCATTTCTCGCTTTTTACGGTCTGAAATAGAAAAATAATGTCATAGAAATTACTTTAGTATAATACATAAATATGCAATATAAATTACAGACAAAATTCAAAAATACTTACTTGCAGGACAAACGCATGCTGGGCAAGGACTTGCA
>JAPDSC010101393.1:263536-280149 GCA_026290005.1 Latrodectus geometricus | reverse complement strand
GAGTACAAAATTTAGCCTTCTTTTGATATTTTATTAAAATAAGATTATTTCCACAATAAGTATTAAATTTTAAAATCTGAGTTTATCATATAAGATCATTGTAAGCATACCTAGTTTTTGAATAAGAAACTTACACTGATTTTTTTTTATTTTTTGATTAAGTTAATGATTGAAAATAATTTTTAGCCATTTAAGATTCTAATGGACTTTCCAAAAAGTCTTCAGTCAACTTAATCTGTAAAAAAACTTATTTTGAAATATTAATATTGAAATTAATAAAAAATAAGTAATTTTATGCATGAACTAGACACATCATAAAATTTTCAACATTATTTACAAGAAACTTTAAAAGTTATTGTGCTATTAAAAATAATATATAAATACTACACTATGTTCACAATAATGGAATAGCAACTTGATACTTTTTGCAAATAAAATTTAGTTATTTGCATATAAATTTTTCAAAAAGAAAGTTTTCTGAATTTTTAAAATAGATATTGCTTGTTTATGCTCTTTATTCAAAATAAATCTTATTTTACAAAATATATCTTACATTTTTTAGCTGTGAAACTTTTTAAATGAAAGATATTTAATTAATTTGCTAATGAAAATAGTTAGAAAGGGATTTACTTAAGAGAAGGAAGTAGTATTTACTTTAGAGACCAAAATTAAAAACATTATTTGTCTCTTAAGTAAATAAAAAAAATTTCTTGTTATTGTAGATTATCTTTTTTCCCCATTTATACAAAAAAGTATTTTTTATAGTTTATTCGATCTGCTTTTCAATTATAAATCTTGTTAATTCCTTATTCACAAAATCAAGCTACATTAAAGTTTAAAATATTGCTCTTGGTATACTTGGATAAGAGTTCCAAATGAAACAATCGTAAATGTGTTTTAAAATATTAAATTGTTTGTTTAATGTATATTTGTTTTGATTTCTAGTTCATGTTCTTTATCATGGGTTAAAATTAATTTTATAGTCTGTAAATTTTATTATCAAGTTTTTATTAGTTCTGAAAATCATTTTAACTTATTAGAATATATAGAAAAATAGTGTTATTGTTGAGTGATTTGTCCAAAAAACAAAAAATTATTCTTAAATTAAGTGGTAGTTTTAAATGATATAAAAAAATAATTTATGATAACATCATTCAAAAATATAGTAAATAAATTGAGTTGAAAGTATAAGATATTTTTGTAAATCATTCA
This sequence comes from Latrodectus geometricus, assembly GCA_026290005.1. Lineage (NCBI taxonomy): Eukaryota > Metazoa > Arthropoda > Arachnida > Araneae > Theridiidae > Latrodectus > Latrodectus geometricus. The sequence goes on along the minus strand of JAPDSC010101393.1, from coordinate 278,937 downwards.
CTTATCAGTAAAATGCATTGTTCATACACATGTGCCATACATAAATTCATCAGTGTGTCGTAATATGACAATGTTTCTTTTTTATAAAACACATTTATTTTAAATTGTGACAAGTTTTATTATGTGAAAGTGGATTTTGTTTATAATATGTTTAACTTTCTAAAATTTAATTAAAGTTCGATTATTTTTTTAGATTGGTCTGTTTTAAAAAAAAAATTTGTTTTTTAATGTGTTACATAAGTCTTGGTAAGGATTTTTATTTTTGCATTTTGATGGTAAGAGATCAATGAATTAAGAATTTTCTTCTTTGAAATATTTGTTATGAAGATACTTCGTCATAATATTATAAATTGTGATGAATATTGAATGTTAAATTGTCTTGTGTAATATTGTATTTTAATATTTATTATTATTTTGTGTTGCTTATGAGTAAACAGATTTTGTGTGCTTAAAATATATTTTTTTAATGAAATAATTCAGCTGTTAGTATATAATGAGATTCCATGAGAATAGAATATTTTGTTTTATTTTTGCCAGTGTGGTTCTGTGGTTTCTTTGGAAAGGTAAAAGGATTACTCTTCATTTCGTATTCACACTATAAATTCTTTATTATATATATATATATATATATATATATATATATATATATATATATATATATATTTCTAATGGTAAATTAGAAGACAATTGTAGTCAGAATTACAAACATTAAAACTAGAACAAGATAGCATGGGCACAGATAATCGAACTAAAACACAGTAAGTCTATAAACCATTCATCTTATTCCTAGCTCACAAATGTCCAGAGTTCAGTGTAGGGCAATGATTCAAATGGTTCATATCCATTTCCTCTCATGTGTTGCATAATTGGCAAATAGGATTTGATAGTAGTTCTATACAATATAGATGCTTAAAGACAATTGTGGCCAGTAGATAGGTAAAAACTTGCTATAGATCAGTCCCTTGGTCAAAGTGAAACATTTGTGATTTCATCAACCCATTTCTTGTTTGTTTGCCTTTCATATATTTTCCTAAAAATCTTCCCTGAATTATTTTTTAATTAACCATTTGGCAATATAAAAATGAAATGTTATTTGTAAAATTTTAGTTGCTTTCTTTGCCTGGGAATCAACTGTTTCATTTCCCTAAAATCTACTGTGTGCTAGTACCTACCCACCCACTGCAAAGCAACCTCTTTATGTTTCTAAATTAAATCACTGAGGACCTTATGAATCTTCAAAATATCAGCTGACACAGGAGCTTCAGATAGACAATGGTCAGAAGGACAGCCTTAGAATCTGATAATGTAATACTCTTGAAAATTTTTTAACTGACTCTAAAGCTTTGACAAAGTGATTTCAATAGCTGATATCTCTGCATCAAAAGATGTTTTATACCTTCCGATAGAAATATAAAATATGAAGTGCGTAAAAAAGATACTGGCATTGATACAACCAGTCAACATGGAGCCATTTATAAACACATGCAGCCACTCGTCCTTTAGGTATAATTCAGGTATAGTCTCCAAGCTACGACTTTTAAAATTCGGTAGTCTATTTCTTTTTTAGATATCTCTCTAGATAGGTTTATTCTGACTATGAACTTTCTTCCTCCAATTGGACTTTGTAACTTTATGAGATTTTTCATCTCCCAGTTTAATCCTAGTTGTTCTTTTATTTCAAAAATTTTCTGTAGGAAGCCATTTTGAGTTTTAAGGTTCCATGCAGTTGATGATAGAAAACTATTCCACAGGGGGAAATAATTTGGTTATCTTGCAATCTTTTTCCAAAATATTAGTGACTTCTCTTCTAAAATTTAATACTCATCTGTTATGCATCAATGAGAGTTGTCTTAACAGCTCCTGTGATAAATCAAAAGGCTTGGTTATGGAATTTTTCCAAGGTATCAATAACTTATTTATTTGCTGCCATCAAAAATTTGGAAGACTAAATAATAAGTGGCAAAATATAAGATTTATAAGTCAACTAGATTAGAATGCGTATGAAAATTTTGTATGAAACAAATATTAAAAAATCTAAAGTTGAAATGATATCGTTGCATTTTATTTTATGTTGCAAGCATTTGTTTAGTTAATTAAGATATGTTAAATACATAATAACTTCTACAGCATCCCCACATAGAGCCAGCAATTCTATTAAATACTGTGTAAAGTGTGTTTTATAGAATTCATATTCTTGATTGAAGTTCTTATGTATGCATAATCTGAAAATATAGCTTTTGTATTGATTTGAATTTTCCATTTGATAGATTCATATTGTGTGGGAATGTATATGTAACTTTATTTTAGATTTTTATGAAATATTTGTACAATTTGTAATTGTAAATACATTTTATATAATGTATTTATAAATTATATTTAAATTTAATATGAAAAATTTTCCATAAATTTTCAGTATATGAATATTTATTTTTGGTATTTAATAGGCAATATTTTAAGTCATTTTTGCTAGAATTTATCTGTTGAATTTATTGTATAGCTAAAAGGATTGTTTGAATTGTTACTGTTGTGAATTTTCCCTTTTAATGAATCTCTGACAGTAGAAAAATGGACGTTTTTAATTTTTACTGTCTGTTATTTTGATTCATGTATAAGTGTAACTTAACTAAAGTAATACTATTGAAATGATTTGTAAAATACTATTAAAGCGATTTGTATAGTATAATGATATTTTTGAAGTTAAAGCTTTGATAGTTCATTTATAGTTTATTTTCAAATTTCTGGGAATTTAAATTATCATTCGAAAATTTTTCTTTAAGTATGTTTTCTTATCTCATCACTAAGATAAAAAAAAATTTTTACAGTGCAGCTATCTTTAATTTTTAATAGATTTTTCTTTTTTATGTAGCAACTATTGAGATAGTTCAAATTATTATTTTGACTTAACACAATTTTTTTCAATTATTTATAGCATAATACACTCTTTGTCCTTCTCTTCAGTCGAAAGGGAAATTTAGTTCGACATTACTGAAGAGCATAACTTTCAGCTGTTCTTTTTAAAAAATGAATATGTATTACTGAAAATTTTGCTTAATACTAATAAGTATAATTTAATAAAGAATCAAGGAAAATTTGAGCTTAATAAAAAAATAATGCATTTTTAAATTTTGTGGAAAACTAGAAACTTATTTGTTGAGTCAAATATTTATCATTGTGCTAATTGTACCCTAATACATATTTTTTGTATTACATCCGTCCATTTTTTACACTTAGCCCTAAAAGTGTTGGTACAACTTTGCCTTATTTATCTCTATCATTTGAAATTATTAATATAGATATATTAAATGCAATAGCATTATTTGTCTTTTATTTTCATGCAAGTATTAAATGTATTTTAAGAATAAATGTGTATATTTAATGTATTTATAATAAAGATACTCAAAGGATAAGTATATATAAAAGCATTTATGATTAGCACAGATGTGTTATCTATGCAAAGCGGAAGACAGTTTAATGTTAATAGAAATCTATATATCTATATATATATATATCCTTTGAGTACCTTTACTTAAGACATCTGTGTTCAGAAGAAAATGTCTTTCCCTTTACTATGTTAAATTTTAACACATTTTTCATCTGCTAAAAGAAGCATAATTTTCTTAAATGAGATCAAAATTTAGAATGCTGTGATGACAAAAGGTGATTAATAATTTTTGAATAGTAAGTTGTATACAAATTTTATGCTTTGAATATATAATTATTAACTTAACTACTAATTTTACTTTTGAATGTTAAAAGTCTTCAAACTAACATAACTTATAACAATTCATTTCTAATGTATTAACTTTATTCTAATATTTTAGATATTGTCATATGAGGCAATAGATATATTTTCATAAATTCATTGTTTCAATTTAAATTGTATTTTAGAAACATACTAATTTTGAAAAATTTATTAATTACCAATTTATTAGTCTTCATTAATATCTTAAGTGTTTGCCAGAGATATGGTTTCTAATGTAATTGCTATACAGATACTTATCTTCAATTAAAATTATTAATTCAAGAATTTATTAAAATATAAATTCAAGGCATGTTTTATATCTATTTTTAAAAATGTGTGAAGTGTATTAAGAAGGAACAAATTTTGTATATTGAACTTGTATAATTTTTTGTTGTATTCATTTATATTTACATAAATGATAACAATCAGCATTTTTTACTTAATTCTCAAAATATTTATGTGGTGCTTTAAACTGTTAACATATTTTTTTTAAAATCTGTATTAAATTCGACTATTTAACTTATTAAATATGTACATATATATTTTTTTTTGATTTATCTATGTGAATTCTTCAATTTATCAGTATTTGGAATTTGCCTTGTATTTCTAATTCATAATTGGGTGTTTGTTTTACTTAATAAATTAAACTAAAACTTTCTTTATGCCTCATTTTTAATGTTTCTAATTATGTAGTATATATTAGTTACATATGTTTTACACTAAAATTAAGATGGTTTGCATATTTAATTGAAATTGTGCAAGAAATACCAAAAGGTATAACTAATATTTCAAAATGAGGAATATTAATGTCGAATTAATGTTTACATTAATTTATGTGTGCATGCAAAAGTAATGCAGTTAAAGTGGCAATCTCTCAAACATTCATTTGGGTACATGATTGATGGGAGAATTAATTCTGGTATCTTCCTTTTTAACTATCATGGCATGTCAATGAAAATGCATTTAATTAAATTAATTTATTAGTTTTTCAACCTTTATGTAAAGATAAATTTATCTTATGTATGATTTTTCCCCTGTGCTTGTAAAGTGGTTTTAATTTTTGAAACTCCAATTTTAAACAAAAAGTAATAGGAAACTCTTGATGTCAAATATTTTTTACATTTTATGACTAAAACGATTGATAAAATATTTGTGAAGAAAAAAAAAATTAATTAGATTTGTAGGTTTTATGAAATTGGTTGAAGTCTCGTGTTTTGATATCATTTGTAAAGTAGATATCAAGATAAAATTTCATTTGTAAAGTGAAATAGATTTTAAACTAAAACTGTAAAAAAGGTAGATTTCAAATTAAAACCATAAAATAGCAGTTATATATTGCGTTTAACAATTTTCATTGTATATCACCATCTTGGATAGTCCTAAATGAGATGTGATGAAATGTTCCCAGCAGCAGAATTGGCTAACGGATAGAAATTAATTATTTTTTAAAACGTGCCCTTCAATTCAGATTTTAAAAACTCCAGCGGCTTTGAATTAAATTTCTGTACTTAAAAATATACTAAAAATTTTATTTTTTTAAATTGAGTCTGACAAATTTCAGTTTTCTTAACGCATTAAAAAAAAAAAAAAAGAAAGAAAGAAAGATGTTTATTTATTTTTACGTTTTAATAGATATTGATAGTGCTAGAAATATATTTAAATATATATATAATTAGAATATGAATTCGAATAGATTGTCAGACAAATTTAAAAGTAAAATGAGTTTTAAATATAGAAGTTGTAGTAAATGAGAAGTTGAAGTAAATGAGAAAAATATAATAAGTTTAGAGATGGAATTCAATCAGAACATTTTGAATATTTTATAGAGCAACAAATTAATTAAAAACACGCTTCTTACTTTTACATTGTTAAAGTCGATGAGTTAATACAAAGATAGTCTATGGGTTTAATAAAATATTTTCTAACATATTTTAAATAAAACGAAAACTCCTACGCACCCACCTAAACAGAAGTGTCAGATCCATTTCCCGTTTTCTACAGTGGTTGGAATCAAACTCGGAACTATATGTTCTGTAGAACGCTGTCCTCTTAGACCGCTGTGAGCCTTTAATTCGATTTAAAGTATTAGACATCTTAAAAAAAATTACCATGAATATATTAATTCTTCAACGGAACTCTGGGATCATGGTTTTTTTTTTTTTTTTTTTTGAATTTCAATTCCTCATGAAAAAAACATGCGGGCTAATTTAATTGTGACCTACTTACAATGGTGATAGTCTCTAATATTCTATAATTATTTTTTGGTATCCTGGAATACTTCGAGATGTTTTGTGGAATTCTTTAATTACTGTTTTAATTCTTTGTGTGAAAACTAAATAAGTTCACGAATTTCTAATGAAGTAAATAAAAAAAATTTTTTTTTTATTCCGTAGTAGCCTAATAGATGAGAATCAGTAGTCAAATCTCATTTAAGAAGATAGGATATAAACGTATTTAATGAATTATGCTGCAGTAAATGAAAATGTTACAATTATTGTACTTTTTCATTTATTTCTGATTAAAAAAAAATTGGTTTATTTAACAGTTTTTGGTATTTTGATATATTTTTCAAATTCATTAAAAATACTAATACTGCTAGATGCTTCATATTGTAAGATAAGAACTTTAATGAAATTTTACAAAACTAACTATTTAAGATTTTGCGACACAACCATGTAAACGTGGTATTTTTCAGTTTCCTGGCTCATTTAATTAGAAATAGGCTAAGCTATAAATGTTTGAAACTAGGATTATGTGAATTGCTTCATCAAAGGATAATTTGGCACACGTCAATTTTTGCAAACGAGGACTTATCGAGTAAGGAGCATATAGTTTAAAGTAGATTCTGAATCATTACAAACATCCTAGCTAGGAATCGAACTTTTTGTACTTGGAAACTACATATTCTTAATATATAGAACGCAGTATCCCGTTCAAAACCTTTACGTTGATCGGAGGTAGAAGGTTTTATACCTAATGCTGCCAAAAACCATGGTGAGACGGCTAGTATAAATTAAAATTCTATCGGATCCACTGATACGATAGGATTTTAATGGATATGGAGAAAAGGTTATTACCTCAGATGTTGACCTTATTGCTTAACCTGGGGTCAAAATGATGAGTTAGTTATCTTTCCATTCAGCATAAACAGCCAATCGGAGACCTATTGCAAACAAATTATAAGCCATAATTAAGGAGAGATCAGACTTTCTGCATATGAATAAACTGAAAATGCTAATTGGAGATTGATTAAGATTCCTCTTAAGGATAATTTTCCAAAAACTTTGAATAGATTTGAAATTTACTAAAAAAATTGTAAGCTATGTGTTATGGATGAAAAATGTAAGCATTTTATATATCTCTAAAGATACTACCACACTGATGTCATATTTCATTTGTTTAAAATAAAAGGCTTCCTGATCTCGATATCAAAATGTTTCTGTTTAATAAGGCAAAAAACATAAATTTCCAGAAAAATAAGTTTGATACTTCCGCGTACGTTTTGCAGAATGTTGCTGCCCTATAAATTAAAAGAGAAAGCATTAGAATTTACAAACTAGTTCTCTGTTTCCCACGATATTTGTATAAATAAGTGAATATTCTAGATATACAAAAAAATTTGATGAATAATTATAAATTGCATAGGTCGAAACCCACATCGTCGTCTAGAGCAGGGGTGGCCAAGACGTCGACCGCGGTCGATTGGTAGACCGCGAAGACATTTTAGGTAGTCCATGCGACCATCCCGATAATGACCTCGGATATTAAAATATTTAATTTATGACATAGAATCAATGAATTACTTAAAATAAAAATTTACTACAGTCTACGCTTTAAAACCCAATACAAACTGTGCAAAGGTTTACGAGTTATTTATATAAAATCTATAACGGACATGATGAGCGTAATTAAAACATTCTAAAAAGCTGTAGAAAGGTATGCATCTTAATTAAGAAAACATGAATTAAGAAACTTCAAAAACATGGAGGAAGAGTGCATCCATAACCCAAACCGAGACTTCGAAGATTTCGCTTAATACTTGTTTTGTTTGAAGAATTTAAAAGAAGATTCACTGATTAATTTGGTTGAAAAAAAATACTCGATTTTATGATATTTCTATTTAATGAAAATGTCAACTTTGATGGGGTATCTGAAAAATAGGGCATTTAATAGGTATCACATCAGTCATGGTCGAGGAAGAAATAATTAAATTAAGATGTGATATATTTCTTAAATCCAGAGCATATTTAGCGATGCTGATTTTTGGAAATTAATTTCTGAGGGAACGTTTCCAAGCATTTACAAATTGATTTTGTATTTGAAATCATATTTTGGATCGGGGATCTTAACGAATCTTTGTTTTCAACATGAATAAAAAACAAACATTGGTCGCATTTAACAGATGATTTAATTTCGTGTTTGCAATAAGCTCGTACCAGCCACAATATGATAAACTTGTCGCACATATACAGTGCCAAATTTCAACTAAACGAAGTGAATAGGATGGTCAGTTTTTGATATATGAATACTTTTATTATTTTCGTCAGTTAATTTTTATTTTGTAAATATTAATATTAAGTTTTTTTAGAAAAATTACATATACCATTTTTTTCTTGTTACCGAAAATAAATATGTATGTTAATTTAGCTCTGCTATTGGTAAACCGCCTTCGATTTTTTAAATGTGGTGTAGACCCCGGATCCCAAAAGTTTAGCCACCCCTGGTCTAGAGCGATAAACCCGAGATACAGAGATGTAATTCTTCTCTGGATTATCGCCAACAGAGATATTACTAAGAATATTCAAGTAAAGCATTGCTATGTACAATTGCAATGCTATATTTTTTGCTATGTACAATATTTAAATTAATAATGTGAAAGATTTTGAGACCACTTAAATGAGATAGTTTCTATTATATTTTTGTGTTGACTGATTTATCATTTTAGAAGTAATTGATTTCTTAAGATTAATTTTTTTAATTGAAAAATATATAAATGTTTGACTTTTTTATAATTAAAATATTTTATTGAAAAGTATCCATCGTTTCACGTAAAAGTAGATATAAGAAATTTAAATTATTAGTAGCTTATCAAGAATTTATTTTTGCATTATGTCATTCTTAATTTTTTTTATATATCACTCCCTGTGTAGTAAAAGTTCGAGAGTATAAATCAATCTAATTACTTCTATTTAAAGTAGTTCAAAAGTTGATATAATTTTTAAAAGTCACGCGCGCGAATTACTATGTATGAAATATAAATAATAAATTAACATGGGGATTACTTGTCACAGTAGAAACTAGTACGAAACACTATTTTCAGCAATGTCCTAAACAATGAAATGAAGTGTCGACGGTCGACCCTAGTCACCAAATTGTTGCCAACAACGAAATGGCATTTCCTCGGTAGTCCAAAGAATTGGCATTATCAAAAACAAAGAAAACAACAATCTCAAAATGGCAAATGCATAAAACACGATTAAAAAAGTATATAAATCATAAACAACATAAAAAGAACAACATTTATAAATTTCAATTATTGTAAAATTACATAAATCACATTATTCCTAATAATAAATTTACAAAATAAAATGCTTACTGTATCCAACCTCTTAAATATCACCAAACATTACAATTATCGCCAAATCCGTGTTACGTATATTAAAATAACACCCTTATCACAATCGTTGAAATCTAATATCATTAAAAAATTGATAGAAGTCAATGATTGAAAATAGATATGAGTGTAATAAAATGATATACATATTGATTCTTATATTAGGTTGGGGAAAAAGAAATCCATTATTTTTACGTGAACATAACTTCTTTTGGATTCACTTTGTAAAAAGGTTTAAAACAGCTTTCATGTTGATTTTTAGGTCTGGCGCGTTACGACTGCTGACATGCGGTTAACTTCGATCATTTTTGATATTTTATAGACATTTTCGACTATGCTGTATCCACGTGTGAGGTGCATCTCTAACATCAAAAATACCCGAACGGAATCGACGAAACAAAAATTGTACGTAACTGGTTGCTACAGTCTTATATAAGACGATAAACACCTTTCACAATTTTAGCCACCCGGCTATCTTTTTCGCCTTTACAAGAGAAAAATGAAAAATGTATCGAATTTTCTGTTTGTTGTCTTCTATTTTTAAAACCTTGTACTCATAACTGAATTAATCAAACAAAAAACCGCAAGAGAATATTTTAGTGTCAAATGTCAGCTTTCCAACGAGCATATCTCTGAAATTGTTTGATAGATACCTCACGAGATATCAATCACTACAGACGTCTACCGAAAAAATAATGGATTACTTTTTCCCCAAACTAATATTTATTCCGTTTTTCGATTACAGATTTTTGCTACTAATTTAAATCGTAAATTAACTCAAATTTGAATTCACTGTAAAAATACTTATCTCACGATGCACACCGTTCAGGAATTCTTTTCACTTCAAGAATGGAAGTATAAGGACTCTTCTGTCTATGTTTCTTCGAAGAATAACTTCTGTCGATAAAGAAAAATATGTACGTTATCGGATATATCTTCTCTCAACATTCCCATAGTAGAGCTAACAAAAAAATTTTTTTTATAACTTTTGTTCATTGTAGAGAAATGTTTTCTCAATACGCCTCCGATTAGAAATTCGTTAGATTATGGAGGAAAGAAGTCCGAATTTAACATTTAATAACTTTGTAAGTTTTATTAATTCAAGTTTCCAAGTTTCATTCGATTAGTTTGAAGCTGGTTTGTATCAGACTTCATTTCTTGATATAGAATAGCATTTGGAAGAAAGCTAAGTTAATAATGTATATCAAAAGATATACATTAATTTATAAAAAAAAGGAGACATTTGAAATTTTGAAAAAAACTGAGTTATAATATTTATTTTTTTAAAAAGAAACATGTCAGCATTAAGTGATATTTGTTAGCTAAAAGATATTAGCTCTTAAACTTTGAATTCATTTATTAAAGTGAATTTGAAAAATTCGAAATTTATTTTGCCTCGTTTTTCTGACAGAGAAAAAATATTTTACTAACAAATTTCAATAAATACAAATAAGTTCTATTCTATAAAAGTATAATTAAATAAATATTTTGTTATTGAATTTTGAATAAATAGCACTCTTGGATAGAAGACGATAGTATTCGTTTAACTGGTGCATGGCTGGAAACTTGCAATATTTATTGACGTGTGTATCAAGCCCTGGACTCTCTACCTCAAGGAACGCAGACCTCGTTAAGCTAGCCCGTTAAGCCAAGTATGTATTGCATTTTGTATTTTCAAAAACAAAAATGTGATAATTTTGTTTATTTTTCTTGAGAGAGAGGCTTATTTGTCATATATAATTTAGCTTATATTTCCGTCAAATTTATTACCTATTTTAATAGAGTTCACAAATTTTAGTTCTTCAAAAATATCTTTAAACATTAGAAACTATTGTACTTGAATTATTAAATCATTGGACTTTCTTTTATCCCATTTCATTTTATTTTAAACCACAAAAGAATATAAGGAATAGTATAATCCAAATATATTTCAGTATATATAGGTATAACAATATATATTAAAAAGTATTTCGTACTTTTTTTTAACTTTAATTTGTTGATGCATTTTATAACGGCATCCAATAAGATGTAAAATAAAGTTATAAACACAGCTTAAGTAATACCATAAAATACATAATGTTAAAAATATACAAAATTTCAGTAAAATTACAAAAACAAAGAAATGAAGGTAAATTTTTAAAAAACATCGTGGTTAAAACTTGTATTTATTAAACAATTTCTACGAGAAATGATTTTACTTATTTTTGAAATTAATTTTTTGATCCGAGCATCTTATGATTATGCGAATACATTAACAATTCTCACATCCATTTACAACCGAAGAATTATGCAAATCAATATCCTATTACGGTTCCGGCATTGATTACGGAGAAATCATTTATTAGGGATTTTTTTTATGAAATAAAATAACTGCCGAAAGAGAGATAAAAGGATCACCGAACAGTTAATGAAACAAACCGCCGACTCGTTGTTTTAAGAGGTTACCTCTGCCTAGCGTTTGAATATTATCATTTATTGTCAGCAAATAGCTGCTGTGGGCAGTAATTTATCTTCTTTTTACCAAATGGCTATGAATACCATGTTATTTGTAACTAGATAAATCGATCATGTAGAGAAATGTGGGATAAAATAATTAAATCGTGTTGAGATAAATCTGTCAGCTAAAACGAGTCTCTTTTTTTTTATTCCTACCATTAGTTCACACTCTCTCCATATATATTTATATATCTTGTTCAAACTTTCAACTATTTATAAAATACTTTTCCTTCATCCACTTAAGCCTAAATACATTTTTTTAAAACTTGTAGTGGATGACACTTGACGTCATTACAGTTTTTTCAAATACTGATTCCATTATTAAATTTAATTTAATTTTAGTTTCATATGAGAGAAAAAAATTTTATAATATAATATATTTAGCAAGAAGTATATATAGTAAAATAAATACAGTCAGTGGCCATGCTTGTAGATCACTGGAAAAAAATTTCCTTTTCAGACTCTTTTTTTACTTTTTTCCTTCTGAGTAAAGAAGGGAACAAAATGGAAAATGAAACATGGGAATAAATTATATTTATAGAAGTGGAAAATGTGTATATGAGAGAGAATTTTTTCTTACTAAAGTAAAAAAAAAATTATTTAATAAACAGTAAAATAAAATTTTTATTTGTTGACCTAAGTAGGAATTAACTTAAAAAAATTTTTATATTACTTGTTTGGAGATAGCTAAAAATTAAATATTTTATCAATAATTATAAAGTTATTATTATCGTATGCAAAATACATTTAATTTCAGTATGTTATTTGAAATAACTAAAAGTGAGAGAAATATGTTCGACGTTATACACTATTTGAAAACATCTTTAATATTATATAATATCTAGCAAATATGTTTGTAATTTGATTATTCCTAAGCTTCTCACTTATATTTTGTTTTAGATTTTTATGTTATATATATCCCAAAACAGTGGGCGTGATTCTTAATTCATCTAGAAGTTTTATTGCACCAGTAAAAATATAAATCCTATAATTCGTAAATGTATGAATCAGATACAAAACTATAAATAAATATAGGTAGCAAATCATAAGTAGTAGCATAACGTCTACGAATTCGGAAGACAGAAAATATTAATTTTTTTCTAACTCTACGATTTGATTTTTATAAATACTTTTTCAATGTATTTATAAAAATCAAAGTTTTCATATTTCATCTTATGTAAATATGAAAACTATAAAATGTAATAAAAATATTTTTCATAACGTATACTAGTTTATAATTTGCTATCTACAATACATAATATGATTGACCAATCTATGATTGACAAATATCATGTAAGAAGAAAAGGAAATAAGTTTATAATATGAATTTCAGCATTACAGTCTACTACTCAAATAGCTGAAAGAGGGTGTTATAGATAAGACAACAGCTTCAATACTGCACATAGTATTCTAAGATTTTATAACTTGATTTTAATTTGATTGTTGAATACTATCATTTGCTTCTCATGCATATAAAGAGCATATATATTGATTCGTATATTGATCTCATAAATAATTTTTATAATTTTATAAATATTTTGGAACACGTGTGTGACAATAATGAGACAAACAATGGGGCAGTTTCATAAAATCTTCCCAGGCGATTGATAAGTCATGGATCATCACGTGATCAAGTGGTACAAGTTTAAAAAAAAAAAATTATTGCTTATTTTGATGGCGTTAGAATCTGATTAATCCGGTCTAATATTCAGAATAACTGGTGGGGAATTTTAGATTATTGCAAGCACAATGCCTTATCAGGGAACATTCAAATATTACATAAACATTCGAGAAAAGTAAAACATACGATTTGTTCACTATTACTGATAAAAGACGGATTAACTAGTCACTTTTTTTCAATTTATAATAATTTAATTTATATTAATGCTGCTTTCAGAATTCACTAACTTTTTTTTATGAAAGTACAGCTTTCTATGGATATAGAGTTGACATCCAGTGCTTGATATCCTACAAATATTGTGTAGATACCTAACGATATCTTTTAGATGTCTGTGAGACATTTTGTTTTTACGAAATTTGGAAATCTCATTAGCAAGAGTTTTAGATATTCATGAGATATATCTGCAATATCCAAATGTTAATGTCTAAATGATGCTATTATTATGATGTGTAGTGGATATCCCAGGTTTTAGATATTCATGGACATTTGAATTATGGATACCTCAGGGATGTGATATAGAATGGATATCTGGATATGAATTGAACTTGATCTGTATATCTCATAGATATTTGAGGTTGTGTAAAATTTAAATAAGGAGGAGTTAATAGAGTAAAGAAATAATTTTTTAAATGGTTAATATGTAATCTTATCCCATTCATGTTTCACTCTTTTTACATTAATTCAGTAATGTCACTAGTTCATAATTGATATACTCAATTATGACTAGAAAAAATTAGTTGATGTAGAAAAACTCAAATATGTGTCTGCTTACTAGCCCATTTTGGTGTGTGTGAGTATATATACTTCATTACTGAAAGAATTCATAAAGTTAAATAAGATTTATAAAACATTCCGTAAGCCACAACCAGAATTGTTATTGGTGTCGTATTGTACCAATAGATGGCAGCACTACAAGTTTTGTTTAAAATATTTTGTCGTTTTTTAAAGAAACTTTTATTTTTTCCCAATTACTTACTCGATTAAATATGTTTTGTGATACTCTAAGGCATTTAACACATTCTTTTGCACTTGAAAAAATGAAATGTATTCTATTTTTGTAAAATTTTATGTAAGTTATGAATAATCTTCGGAAATGAATTTTTAATAGATCTGATTTATTTTTAAATATTAGAAATATAAGTTCTTTATAAATTAACAAAGATAAAACTTTTATTTATTTGTTGAATTTTCTAGAGCTGATGGCATCACACTGAGCTAAGAAATGTTTGAAAATGCATATCTCTTTCACAGTAAGTAAAGGAATTGCAGAAAATTTCAGTAAGAGAACTTATACAAGGATATTTTTGAAAAAGAATCAGCTCCAATCATTTACTTTCTAAAACTGACTATTTTAAACTTACACTTTTTTTTTTGCTTAATAACGGGAATTATTTATGCTATGCCTAACTTATATACACAAAATAGGATAAATACGAAAATACTAACTAGCATTTAATTCAGCATGCAGAGTTAGCATTTAATTCAGCATTAGCCATAATTGCCTTACAATTAATTAATTCGTGTGTATTAATTCATTCATGTACTTATTTACAAATATACGAAGCAGTGCAATGAGGTATCGGTAAGGACTATTGGAATCTATAAATTTGTGTTAAATATAAAATTAAATTTTGGCAGCAATGCATTCAAAAATCTAAATTCTACATCTCATGCATTCACATTTAGATTTAAAGAGGAATGCAGATTTATTTCTGACTTTGTAGGGTTTCATCTAACTCTCTTGTATTTGATTTTTATTACTCTTTGAGTTACATCTTATTTTATCTATATTGGCATTTCTCTCATTAGCTGCTTTTGTGCTATATATATATATATATATATATATATATATATATATATATATATAT
>JAPDSC010101393.1:223496-259852 GCA_026290005.1 Latrodectus geometricus | reverse complement strand
TATATATATATATATATATATATATATATATATATATAATGTCATTAAACTAAAAATTCCAAAATTCTTAAAATTTACCTGCATTTATTACTAAGAATTTTATTAAAATGTTTTATTTAATAATCATTAGAACTTATAATAAAAGCTTTCATGTAATTTTTAGTCAAGTCATATTTGTGAAATATTGTTATTTAAAAATCAAAATTTTGTTTATATGGCACGGAGAAAAACTCCGAAATAATTTGAAAAACAATTTTTTTCACAAGTAAATACCTCAATGATTAATAGCGACAATATCATCTGTTGTAAAAAAATAATATTGTATAATGGTTAGAAAGAAGTTAAAATTTTGTGTGTGATAAAAACTAAATCTTCTTCCAAAACCCGATAAGACATAAGAGAGAACCCTAAGTTCAATGCAAGGGTTTTTAGCAAACTATTTTGAAATGTATTATAAGTATACAAAAAAAAAATCAAATTTTTCTAGTCTAAATGTGCGATTAAAAACATTTAACAGAAACTAGAAGGGAATTTAAAAATTTAACCTATTAAAACAATTTTTAACTGTATAGTAAAAAATAGAATTGTCTTGAATGATCTTAAGGATCTCGATCTGAAAATCAAAGTCAGGAACAGAGTTGCCTGGAAAGATATTGTGCAGTAGGCTAAGGCCTACTCTGTGCTGCCGTGCCCGGTAAAGAGATTTATGTTAATATATTAATAAACATAAAATTGTATTAAAATGAACTTTCTTCTACGGAAAACTTTTTAAGCTTATATTGTCCTCTAATAAAATTTGATCAAATTTATTCCTAATATAAAAATATTCAACTGACACAGTTAAAGTTTATTAAACTATTAAAAAATCCAAAATTGTATAAATATATATTTTTTATTAAATTCAGAACCATATTATTTTATAAATTTTTTCCTTCTGACTTTGTAAATCATTTTAATTTTTAAATTTTTTTAACTGCTTATTTAAAGAAAACTCTCACATCTACACTTATTATTTTTAATTAGAAACAGTGATTTATGTTCAAACGTTTTTGTAAGATAATGTATGTAATTTATTTCCCTCATCGTGTTTAAATGAGGATATTTTCCTCCTTAATTGTCTTTAAATAGTAGCAAGAACGTATTTTCTGAATAAAAAATTGTTTCATATAATCTATATTTAATTGTATATTTTAGTGGCAAAATTTACAGCTTGTTATTAAGAGAGAGTTCTTCATTACTTATTAATTAAGTACGCACGCTGAATAATTAAATGAAATAATTACAATCAAATCTTAATTATTTGACCGAAATTGCACCATTCAAATACAGTGAAATAAACTTAATCATTACTTTTTCTTACCAAATCGAGTTTTCTTCATTTATTCCCAAGTTAAATATAAGAAAATATTCCCATTTTTATGAAATAAAGTATGTTATGAATCAATAGAGGCTGATTTAAAAAAAATGTTTTTATTCACAGAAAAACAAATTTCTTTAAATACACAGGACACAACATATAAACTAAACACACAGACATTGCCACAAATTTCCTGTTTTATAATCAAAAATGATTGTACATTTCAAGATATTTCCTTTCACAGAATACCTGTGAGAATAAATTTAAACACAAAATACAAATTATACAGCTGATTCAATCGAAATTCAGAATTCAAAACGAAACAAATAGATTACAAAGAATCCGTTCTATAATACAACATAAACACAAATTTTTGTCACAGGGTTTTTTGTTCTTTCATATTAACCAATTTTGGCATATCATATCAAGAATACCTTTTGTTGGCAGTTTACAGCTTAAAAAAAATATACAGTTTCATAGTTTTCCAAATTAAACAATAATTCATCGTAATTGTAAATATGGTCTTGGATAATATGGCACATATAAATAGTGTATAAAAAAAGTAAAATTTAAACTGGTGAGATATGCCCACAGGAATCAACGAAGCGATTAAAAACACAAATTGTGTATTGTACAACCTGTGTATAAAAGTTTGGCATTTCTAAAAGAAAACGAGTTAACTTTTGATAGTTACAAAAAAGCATCATTTTTCACTTTTATAACTTAAAAATATAGCATTCAGCAAATAACCTTCAAAAATTGCAGTTAGTTCAGATTAAGCAATTTCTTAACAAACCGTAAATATTCATATTATAAATTGTTTTATTAAAATATTTCCCGTAGTAACTGATTTAATTTATTATATATATCTAGAGGGAAAATTAAAGATATCTAACACTTATCTTCAAATAAGTTCCATTTTTTTATATATAATTGCTGCTTTTTTTATCAAGACATTTCAATATTCTCAACATTTATAATTAAGTACATAATTTCATAAAATTTTAAACTATGGTATCATCACTTTTTATGCTTCCAAGTAGAACTTACTCTTTTTCTTGCAAGTTAACTTCTTTTAATGAGTATTTGAATTTTTGGAGCTACCAATCGACGGAAAGACTTTATTAGACATTTCAAGGACCTTAATTTGCATAAACATGAAATATATTAACATATTTGTTTAGTTGATAACACTACAAACAACAAGTCTTCGCAGAAAAATAAACGCTTAGATTAAAATAGAGAATAAATATATATCATATATGCCACAATTATCTTCCAGTTCTGCAACCTACAGCCACATCATATATACAACAACTTTTAGTTAAGTCTTATCACACACTCTTAAATTGAGCAATAAGAAATCTATGTACAACTTTACATACAAGTGTAGCCAATGGCACTGGGTTGGCCGTTACAATCTCCAAAATAACCTCTTGTCTCATAAATAAACAGCTTTTCATTTGCTTGCAACATTTTATACCATCGCGAATAATTTATCACAGCTATTACTCAATTTCATCAAGCAGGAAATATATTGCAGGATCAAAAATGTTAAATGTATGCTGGAATGGTAAAAATTTGATTTGCGTATAAATATTTTTTTTCTTACACTTTCAAAATAATATTCAGGCACTTCACGTTCGAGTGGGCTTACCGTTCACTCGAACGTAACTATTTACATGCGAATATGAAGAGTAATTTTAGACAAGATATAATCTGACACAACAACCACCGAAGTTTTCGTTACTGGTTAAATCAAAAAGAGGGTATCAAATGCAACGAACTTAAATTCATTCAACATTAAGAAGTACACACTTTAGAATAGGATTTAAATAAAACGTATTAACATATTATTCAAATTCCAAATCTACCAACTCACTTTCATCAATATATATATCTTGACCTTAAATTACTCTTAATATACAAAACTAAATTAAAAATTCTAAGTTAATTAACAAGTAACTGCAACTGTGCGAATGCTTGAGCAAATATCAGAAAACATTGCGAAAGTAGTGAGTGCAGCAATTGTCTCATACACCAGTTTTTTTCACAGGTATATTCTCAGAATATATATATATACATATGAAGATTTGTAATGTGGCACCACAACATCTGTTACTCTAACAATTTGAAAATATATGATGGCAACATACTTTATAGAAAAAGAAGAAAGTAGTGCAAAGATTGGCAACAAGAGCTCTGGATTTGGCACAAAAATAGAAATACTTTACTATTTTTTTTATAGAATAATTATTTTTATTATAATGAAAACAATTTATTGGAGTTCGATCAAAGTTCTCCATTGTTACATCCATTCAATACCACGTCAATTAATCAGTTCAGAATAAGGAATAAAAATGTATTCTGGTAAAACACTAATGATTTTTATTAAAACTTAAAATAAACAACAAAATTCAAAAGTAAGAAATTATTAACTGTATAATATCTTTTAAATCACTTATAAAAATACAGGAAATAATTTTTCTTTCAATTATTTATATAAATGTAACACATATTTGGAAAAATCTTAAAGTATTTTGTCATATTTTTTTATCAATTATATCCAATTATATTTATTTCATTTGAGGTGTTTAGTCATAATATCCTATTGATAATAAATATGCTTATTTTATTATTAATAAAATGTTACAATTAATAATAAATTAACAACAATTCATTTTTATTCAGGTGTGGACTATAATTGTTGTCGTACATTTAACCTTAGATTTAAGATTTTTAAAAATTTTCAACAATGAAGTAAATGTATTATATTAGTGGTTGGATAAATAGTTTTTATAAGCATCAAATATAAGTTTCTTTGCACAAAATTCTATTCAATAACAATCATTAACAATTAAATAATTTCATTTGATGTAAAATTTTCCAAAATTAGACTTTCTGCATAAACATTTGATTCTTTCATCCAAAACGCTGATATTGAATGATAAAAGTGAATAATTTTATATTTGCATTTCCAAAAGCACTATTTTCAAAAAGCAGTTAAAAACTGTTAAAATTCAAAAGTATTCGATTTCCATAAATATTTCTTTCAAAGAAATCGGCATAAAATAATGTTTCGTTTAACAGTGCATTTGCATTTATTTTGTGAAAAACTTTATAAAGCTGTATCATTCAATACCAGTTGATTTAAACTCATTGTTGCTGCTATAACATGTTTAGAATACGAGACAAATAGTTCTTTCTTTAACAGTTCAAACTCTATCAAATACTCCCACATAATATTTCATATAAAAATCTCAGAAATTATTCATTTAATAATATATACTGATATCACGAATTTGCTTATATTTAACAGTTTGTAGATATATATATTTTTTAGCCTCTTTGCACTCAAAAGTTCTAAGAAAATAAGTCTTTTCTTTTCTCTCCGGTATCCAAAAATAAAAATCACACACATAAATAGTTCTTGGTTAAACTTCTGACAAGTGTAATGAATTTTCTTTATACCTGTCAAAGAAAGAGAATAATAATTAGTACATTAGAATTAATTATGTGTCAGAAAACAAATCAGTTTAAAATATTTTCGATAGAGGGCAGCACAAATTATTAGCATTATTTTTGTCATAATTTTTTTTTTTTTTTTGCCCTAAAATATTTAGATGATAAAATTTTTTTAAAATAATTTTAAATAATTTGAGAAATAATCCAACAAAATTTTTATTGTTTAAAACTAAAATTTTAACATTTTATAAGAAAATTTAACTATTGCTAAGAATATATTGTTGAATAAAACCATAAAATATTTTCAAAATAGTATATTATTTTAGATATTTTGGACAGTTATAAATTATTTATATTTTAATTAATGTAAAAATAAGCTTCAAATATATAAATGATCAGAGTAGATAAAAGTTTACAATCTTTTATATAATTCAATAAAACGTTTATACATTTTTTTTCGCAAGTTCCCAATATGATATATTTATTCATACATCTATTTAAGAGCTAATTATTAAATAGCCTAGTTTCAAATATGAACCATACAAATTACTAAAATGAATCTAATCACAAATGTATGGCATAAAAAATTACTGGAAAAATGAAAACAATCGAAATACAAAGTGGGGGAGTAGACATTTTTTCTTCTTTCGCAAAGACAAAATGAAGTAATTTTAGCTCGAGAGTCGTAGTTCTATTGTTATCAAGAATTTAGCTCTATTTCCGGACTCAGTTCTCTCTTCTTTTTTTCTTCCTCTTGTCATATGTTCCGAAATTGTGTCGAGCTCGTTTAAGTCTTACAGTATTGTAGATGATATAGATCAGATTTTCTTTTATGTTCATAAGCATTGACAGTAAATTTTTTTATTTTATATCCAGCGAACAGTCGCATTAAATTAAAAATATAGAAATGATTAGCTACCTTGCAATTGAAAACTTATCAATGCAAAGTAAATTTTTATTGAAGGTGGGGGGAATAATTTTTTTCACATAATGACATCTTTAACTTGCTTTTAAAAAATTGCAAATTAGTTTAAACATATAACCTTTCGTTTGATTAGGTTTGTAAATAATTATAGGCATCAACTGATTTATAAAACAGCTTTTTTTTTTATAAAAAAAGGATGTAGGATACGATATCCATTTGAAAATGTAGATTGTCATTGGAAAAGGAATACAACTGAGAGCTAAATAATCGAAACGTGAATTATTATAAATAGTTCACTTAATCAAAAATTTAAATGCACACCAAAAATTTTAAATATAAATTTTTATTTAAAAAAGTTCCTATTAAAAATGATTTACGAATACCCTATTTAAAAAAGTTCTTATTTTAAATAGGGTATTCGTAAATCATTTTTCTAAAAGAATAAAAAAGCATATAACATGATAGATTTTATTCTGTTATTAAATGCTTTTGTGAAAATTAAGTTCTCATATTTGCTATTTTCCCCTATTGGCCATCAGATTCTTTTTATTTTATTCAAATTACACTTTTTCAAATATTTTTTTATTGGATTTGCAGGTGAAACTGATGTTTGAATAATGGAAGTGATTAATTAACTTATTTCAGCAAAATCATAATTAGTTTATAACAAAAAAAAACTTTTTGATTATAGAAATTTTATTAAACGTATTCAACTTAAATTATAAATGCAATTCATAGAAACAGATGTAATTCCACCAACCCCTGAAAAAATTCTGTAGAAATCGAAAAGAATTCAATAATTAATTTATCAAAGTCCTTAAGTGCATTATTAACCACGGCGCTTTTTTATTTCTTCTTCACAGAATGGCAACACATAGTCTGTGGGAGAAAAAGCCCAGTCTAATTAAATACCCGCCACTTTGTTATTATTATATTTTTTGCTCTACTCCTCCTCCTTTTTCGAGAATAGTTCAGCCATCAACTATCATGCTGTGACGGGACAACAGGTATACCTGGGGTCACTCGAGGAGGTCAACGGTAGTCCGTCGACTATGGCGCCATCTGTTAGTCGCTGCTCCGCCCGCATACATTGCGTGCTGCTGCTTTGGACGTTTTGTCCACCCTTCCCTTTCCCCTTCATTCTTTCATCCGATTACTGAGATTCACGATTTCGTAAGGGATCGTTTGAAAATTAAAATAAGGAACAAATAATGAGAATGAAATAAGAAAAAATGAAATATTTTATACATTAACAAGGGATGAATTGGAAATTAGTACGGGATTTTCGCATAAGTGACTTTTTTTTTTTACAAGTAAAAACTAATTAAGGTGAAATGTAATTGCTTAAATTATTAGGAATTTTGAATTTACTTCAAGACTTATTACTATCCTGATTCAAATTCTATTACAATAAATATTTTAACAGGAAATCAAACACATTAAGAAAAGCTTTAATTGAAAATGAAATTTAGCATATTGTGTATTTAAAGGAACCAGAGTTCAATAATTCAGAATATGAAAAAGTATAAAAGTTTGAATAATTGTAAAACCAACATCAGAGTAATTTAAATCGCATATAATATACAGTTAATTTGGTTCCTTCTAAGCTTATTTTTTGCAAAAGAAATCTAACATGCCCGGGTCAACGATTTAAGTTATTAAATTCCGAAATATTACAAACATCCTCAGCTTTAAGTGGATTTGATTGGTTTGTCGCAACACCATCACTATTGGGCCACTAAGATCGTTATCAAAAATTTAAAACGGATTCAGAAACATTATAAAACATTTAAGCTAGATGACGGAATCGCCAGAGTGTAACAATTGAATTCTATTTGATGAGTCAGTTTACAAAACATTTTAAGGTGATTTATTTTGTATTGATAAGAGGATTATTGAAGGTCTAAGCATTTTTTGGAAACATTCCAAAATATACTTCATTAATATTTTCAAAAAATTAATTCTGTTTGGGTACAAACAGAATTTATTAATTTTTCTTTTCAGAAATCGATTACCTTTTTTATAAGAAAATTACAAGATATAATTTTTTGCGTTGGAGGCTTTAAATATTAGTTGGCACACCTAACAGACTGTAGTGAAAAAGAGTAATTGTGAATTAAAATCAGAACAATTTAATTTAGAACTAAATTTATTAATCAAAATTATATATAAAAATAGTATTTAAAAATATACAGCATTAACGTAATTTTTTACATTTCATTAATTATTTTGATTTATTTATAGAATTTTATAGAATTCTTATAAACGAGATTATCCTTTATTAAATGTGGCAGTTTTTGCTCATAAACAGTAAAATAGCATATAATTTTATATGCTATTTTACTGTTTATTTTATTGTTTAACTAAAAGCATTTTAAACTAATTTCTTAAGAAAATAACTAAAATAAATTAAGGAGGAACTTCAGCGGCATTCAATTTGCAATAAAAAGCTGTCTGCATTTTACGCAAACGTAAAATCTAAAAATAGAATACTTTGTTAACTTAGTAACGGGACTTTTCGCGAAGACAATGCGAAATGAAATTTGTGCTGAATGTGCTCGTTTTTTAATGAATAAACAGCGTAAGGTTGTGTATTTTTATAAATAAAAAATATAAATAAAAAAATCTCAGTAATCTCAATAAGCTTTTAAATTTTTTTCTCGGTCTTAGTAAAATAAACCAATTAATTATTTCTCTGAAGATGTTAACATTTTAAAAGAATATGCCCTAAAACACGAGGAATAAAAAAAGCAGGTGAAAAAAAAAGCAAGCTTAAGCATTCTCTGAGCGTTAGCCAACAGACATTAAGGCAAACAATCAAAAGCGAGAAAGAGACTAGAGGAGCTATCTTTTTTATAATTCGTTCCATCTTCTTTTTGTCTTTGTAACTTTTTTACCCCCACGTCTTTTTTTTTTAAGAGCTTTTCTGTCAAGTCTTACAACAAGAAATGTAACAATGAAACACTGTGTTTCTTTTGAAACCTGTTATTTTTCAACGATTTTAAATTTCTTGAAGAATAAAAAAAAAATTGGCCTTAAAAATATTTTCAAGGTAAAGGTGGAGGATATTTTATCAGTGCATTCTAAAAACAAAATTACCTAAATTTTAGAAGTTTGACAGTAAATTATTAAATAAATGGTAAAGTCAATACGTATTTAGGTAATCAATGAAAAGCAATAAAATTAAAACAATGTTCTCTTTAAGTAAAAGAATAATATGTAAAAAATAATCACATAAATATATTAATTCCTCAGTTAATATAAAAAATTTTGTATATTTCCTAATGACTATTTCTCATAGATTGCATATGTTAACAGAATAAGTATGATAAAATTTCAAAAGTAAAATATTTGTTTAATGCACATGGTGAAATTATTACATACTGATGGATATTACAACACATATCGAAATATATTAATTAAATAGTATCTGAAATTAAGATAATTTAATCCATTAATATATTTTCCTTTAGCATTTTGCATAAATCAAAAGCAAATAAGTTTTGTTTCTTTTGATTTATGCATAATAATAAAAGAAAAAAAAATACATGTACATCTTTTTTGCTTTTGATTGTTTTTAAAATAAGTAAAACTTATTTCAACTGACTACAATATTCTTATTTCCTTTATACTTTTCATTTTATGCAAACCAAAACATAAAATGAGATAGAAACTTTTTGACATATAATATAGAACCCATACACTTTGTTTCCATGACTTTGCCGCCATTTTTTGAAGGGGGAATTTAAAATAGGTCTGTTTTTAAATTTTTAAAATTTTTTTGTTTTTATGGAGATGGTGTAGCAAAGTTACACTCTCTGGGGTTAGAAATAACAATTGTTTCGTAAGTTATTATTTTCGGAAATTTTATGCTTTGTTCTGTTACCAAATTTAAAGCATGTGAAAGTAACTGCGCAAATGTAGCAAGAGCGATTGCTCTTCCACGGCGTGGCAAGAACAATTTTAATGACTGGCTGCTTTGTGAAATTAGCCAAAATTTTGGGATGGTAAGCAACCGGAAACCGACATTACAAATGAAAGTTGAAAAGCATTTAGCCTGACAAATTGCTTTTGTAACAGAATAACTGTTAAATTCAGTGAAGCGTGGATGAAAGTTTCATCCTTCAAGCGCTTAATTGCAGAAATGACGTTATAGTTAACAACGTTTAATGAAAAGGAAAATCTGCGCAGGGCCCTCATCCAAACTATAAGATTACAACTCAGAAAAATTCATTCTTTACACTCTGATTGCAAAAAATGTAAAAAGATGAAGAGGTGTAGAAAGTGAAAGAAAAATAAAAATAAAACAGGCCAACTTGGCAAGTCACAACGCGTGCAACCTCAGCAAATTACTCCCCCGTACGTAAACAACTATACTCAGCTTTAAATATAAGCAAACTCTTTGTTCTTTACAAATGGTATTATCTTAAGTAAAAGTATATGATTTTCTCATAACTTTTATTGTGAATAACTCATTATTTATTTTATGCTGTTAATGTATATTATATTGAGGAGAAAGCATCACAAGAATAGAAAATAAAGAAGTTAATTTGAGTGATCTAAATCTGGAATAGAATAGTGCGGAAAAGGCAAAATCGACAAAAAAAAAATATGTTTGTTTGAATTGGCTCAAAGTTAAAGACTAGTGAAAGAAAAATAATATTAATGCGATCTAAAATTATAGTTGGCGTTTTAGTAAAGATTAAATAATTAATTTTTCAATGAAACATTATTTAGGATAGCATAAGGTTTCATAAGGTTTTTAGTAGCTCTGAGCTTGATCACTAACTTCAGGGACAGTAACGAAAATGATTTCACATGGGAAGATTAAATAAAATATATCTAGGATTAAGATAGCTTGTTTTGAACTACTATATTTGAAAAAATAAATAAAGTTAAAAAAATTTAAAGAGGAATTTATTAACATAAGTATTTATTGATCATAATTACTATAATTTAATTTTTATAGGCAACACATGTTCAAATAAGTATATTGTAAAAAGATTGGTTTTCTTTTTAAACTTGGTATGAAAAATCACCTCTGTTTAGATTTTCTTTTAACCAAATTTTTTTTCAAAGGTATAAACCCTTAAATGTACCCTAACATAAAACGCGGGGGAGGGTCATAACAATGAAAAAGAATGGAAATACTCTCGCTTTAGCCGACAAAAAAAGAAAGGGGCGGCAGACAGTCGATGGCCAAATAAAAAAATATGCAATACAATGAACAACAATGAAGTATGAGCAGCTAGATGGAATGTAGTACCAAGGAAAATGCCACATAAATGCCATACATAAAAGGTAAGGGTTTTCTTCTCCCCTCCACAGAAAAGCAGTGTAGGTGGTTTAAAGAAAAAAAATCACAAACAAAAATTTAAGCCTGGCGCTATCCCCAGCCAGGTATTTCTTTCCGGAGAGAATAAAGGTTTGTCCGAAAAGTGCAAGGTCAGGGGTCTCCTCCTCAGGAGTTTCTAGTTACGTTTTCAGTACAAAAGAATCCTTTCTCGTCGCCCCCACATTTCTTTTTACTAAGCTGCCGAGGACTTAGATAAATAACTTTGAACCAAAAGGAAAATGTAGATTGAGAAAATATGGTCCAAGCATTAGAATAGATTAAAGAAAACAACTTGCCAAAATAAATCCTTACCAGTGAATTGAATATAGTTAAATATATAATTCAGAATCCAATGTAAGTGCATATTTTCTAATTTATATGAGGAAGCAAAGAAATGGCATAAGATAAATCAATATATGGGACTTTTGCTCATTAAGATGCCTAATATCTTTAGGTAATTTTCAAATCAGTGATAAAAAAAAAAGATATAAGTTGGGAAAGAAAATGAAAAGAGCATTAAACTTATTTACCACAAATTGTACATACATTTTTCAGTAACGC
Source organism: Latrodectus geometricus (assembly GCA_026290005.1). Lineage (NCBI taxonomy): Eukaryota > Metazoa > Arthropoda > Arachnida > Araneae > Theridiidae > Latrodectus > Latrodectus geometricus. The sequence continues at coordinate 248,209 of JAPDSC010101393.1, read as the reverse complement.
TGCGGAATTGCAAGATACCGACTCATTATGTAAGAACAAAAATAAAAAGTTGTTTATTACGTTACTAAAAATGGAGACAGCACATTATTTTCTCTGTAGAAAATAATTCGCTACAACTATAGTATATTTGATCTTTAGTTCGCAGTGAATCACTAAAAGATTTTTATTTGTAAATATATTAATATAAATAAAATTATTATAATGTAATTATATAAAATCATACGAATTCTTAGAAAACTATAGGAATGTGAAAGTTATGATACATTCTAACAAAGCTTTTTAACTCATTTTATACAAAGAAATGACTTACCAGAAAAAATTGTCTGTTCAATCATTGTTGGATATTTGTCCCAATCCTGCTTCAGCTGGACTACGGACACACAAGGCACTGAGTTTATGAACTGGTGAAGCAGACGGATTCACTACCCCTTCTTCCATTGCCAAGAGCGGTGGTGGGCTTCCTTTGATGCGCGGTGGTGAAGATGAAGACATTGGTGCCACAGGATCGTCAAAACTAGAACTGCTATCAGGAAGTTCGTATCGTGCATGAGTTCGCATGTGACGCGTTATCATGTCTCTGCGGCAAGCTGCATATGGACATTGGGGACATTTATAAGGTTTTTCCCCAGTATGAGTCCGTTGGTGAGTACTGAGATGGTCTGACCGACTAAACACTTGTCCACAAACACGACAAGTGTAAGGCTTGATGCCTGTGTGTAATCGCATGTGACGCGTTAACATGTCCGAACGAGCAAATGACCGTTTACAAACGTCACACATGTAACTCTTGGTCGATGAAGACGTCGTTGTGTCTGCTTGTTGGCGGCTTCTATGGCGACTAGCCATGTGTTTTGCTAATCGATCGTGTAATGAGAACATCTGCCCACAGATTGGGCATACATATGCTACGTCAGATCCAGGAGCTACTACTTCAACTACTGGACTCACGTTTCTAGGCGATAACACAGATGGTTCCATCTTAGGAGTGGACATCATCGTAGGCGGCGTTCGAGAGTCGAATGGACTCCCACCAGAAGAATCCCTAGGGCTACTTTGAGAATCGCCAGAAAAATCCCTAGTTAATGGTGATAGTGGAAAACATGTGTTTGAAGACGATGTTGAATCCGAGCTTGCCGGTGTGTTTGATTTGACTGATAAGTCCAAGGGTGAATCTTGAGGAGTCGTAGAGCTATGGTCAGAGTCTAAACTGCCTCCTTTTTGAGGTATATGCAGAGGTTTTGGTCTGCCATTTCTGGCTGTTAAATTGTAGCCTTCGACAGGCGAGTCTCTTGGGGGAGGAGGTGGCATCGCTGGGTGCATTCCGAGATGTGGGTGACTGGATGCATCACCACCAGTACCGGTCATTCCGGAATCTGCCAGCCACTGCTTCAAGTCTGAATCAGAATGACTTCTCCTTCGATAATAGAGTTCCAACTTGTTTTGCAACAACGTGCTATATGGTGGTGTGATAGGGGAAACTGGAGTCATGGGACCTCCGGCGGCCATCATCTTGTGGATGAATGCTCGTTGTTGGTCAGTTGTAAAGTCCCAATCTAAGGAATGAGCTGGTGTCTGAACAGCCAGTCCTCGGCAAAGATGACAGTCACAGATAGGGAAACTGGGAATACTTGTATTCAAATGATGTGAGATTGCGGTGTTTCCCACCGATGCCCCGTTGCCCATGACAACGGGACTTTCTCGGGAGAAAGAGTGATGCGAGAGCAAGAAGGGATGCGGGAGATGAGGTGGCGGGTAGTATCCCTGGGGGTACGGCAATATCTGGAGCGGTGTTGGGCGACTACTCGACAGCCTGTTGCCTGAAGGCGAACTGAATGCGTCGTCTTCTCCATCCACATCTTCCTCCTTGGGGGGTGTCTCAACACCCAGCCCCCCTGCCAAGGAGGGGGCACAGATACCTGTGAGAGACCTGCCGCTCTCCCTCTTTGTGTGAGAACGGAACGGAACTTTCCTCTGTGCAGAACAATCCCCGAAGGTCGTTGTTCCCCCACCTTCCTCAGGTGAAAGCAAAGGGGAGGGTTCCACTTGGAGTGATTGTCCAGCAGCCAAGCCACCGCTCTTTTCCACAGCATCCAGCAGATCTAATTTCACTTGCACGCAGTGACTCATCTCAGAATCAAGAGAGGCTTGCTAAAAATAAAGAAGAAAATTAACACCTGCTAAACGAAAACAACTTCAACTTTAAAAAAGTCACAGAGAGAGGACCAATCGAATTGAATAATCTCAAAGATTTATATAATTCTGTGATTAGTTTTCATTTTATAAAATATAAATAATTAGCAGAAGAGACAAAATGGAGAAATTAAAAAATATGTATAGACGGAGAATTAAAATATAAACTTGAAAACGGCATCAGAGTAAGATTTTTTAAACTACAGCATTTATCCCAACATGAACTCACATCTCTTGGAAAACTCTTTAATTGAATATAGATTTACTTAAGCTGATTTTAATATAAAAATACACTCTTTCATGATTTTAATAAGATAACGGTAGTTTTATGAAGTCAATAGCTGTTTTCATTAAAAATCATTAATTCTTGAAGCAGAAAATTAATATTACTCACTTTCTCAGGTAGCGCTCTCATTTTTGAACGGGGTGCAATTGCTTCATCGGTCCTAAATGTCTTTTCTGGATTAGGTAAAAATACATTGTTTTCACTTGGGCTACTACTAGTATGTCCACCATCCTCAGATGATGTTGAGTCAACACTTCGACGCTCAACCTATGAAAATATTACCAAATTACTTAAGATCAAATTTCCCCCTCCCCCCCACACACATAACAAAAATCAAATATAAGTGCAAGAATATGACAGAATTTTACTGCACAAAAGTTTTGTAAGCTGATTTTTTTCATAGAAAAACAAAATTATAGTTATCTAGAACAAATAAGGGTAGAAATGATTAATGTTTCAAGAATAGTTATAGAAATGATATCTGACTGATTTGACATTTTATTTTTTAATAATTACTTCTGCAGCATTTTATATATTTAAACAGTAAACAATTGTAATTTATAAACATCAACTTAGAAACGTATCACCAAAACAAAAAAGTATAAATCATTTATTTTTATTTTTATTCAACCACTAGTCAGAATATCGACCAAATTACATTGTTCATAAATATCACAAATTTAATGATATTAAACAGTCTGATGATAAAATGGACATTTAATGAATGCAGTTCTAAATTTTAGACACACACACTACATGATCTTTTTTTAACTGAAATAAAACTTGAGGATTTAAGATGCGTAGTTTTTATTTTGCGTAATACGATTTAAAAATTTTAAAATATTTTAAAAATTCATCAATTTAAAAATATTTTTTAAAAAAGTTGCATTTACTTAGATCCAATAATAATATACATTATGTGATTATTGGATCAAAGCAAATGCAATAAAAATATACATTTTATGATTAAATATGTAAACTTATCACTAGGAGAGTTTTCGTTTTAAAACCATTATTTCCAAACAAATTACATAAAGTATTTTAACAAAAATAAAATCTTGAAATAATCATTGTTATGCAAAAGCCATATATCGCACAATATTTAGATTTCTATAAAAACAAATTTTTGAATTACTTGTGTTGTCAGTTTATCCAAAACAGCACTTAATCTCTTTCGCTTACGAGTTGTATTCTCATTAAAAAATTCTCCAACTGGCCCTTGATTGGTGGAAGCAATGGAAGGAGACGGAGCTGATTTGCTGCCTAATTAGAACAAAGAATGATATGAGCCGTATTCATAAAAATAAAAGAAAGTATTTAGAATAAGAAGCAGGATGTGAGGAAGATGCCGGACATACCGTCATCATCTTCTGCAGTACTTGTAGTCATGTCGTTTCCAAGGTCCGAGACCAGGCTCAGACTCTCAGCCATGATGACCTCAACATCTTTCTCATAAAGTTGTCAGCAGTATTTAAGGGGATCTGATGTCTCTATTTCTATCTCATAAAAGGAATTTACGTTGCGTCCCACTTAGTCTGAAATCAAACGCAAAATATTAAATACTCGCAATTATATACCCCATACTTTGTATAAGTAATAATATCTTACATAATGATACAAATTTCAAGCGTATGACAATGTTCTATGTATTGCAAAAGCAAAAAATCCTTATTATGAAACAAAATACATCAGTTTAACCTTTTACCTGTCATTCATTCGATTAGTTTGTTCTGTGGTTAATTGTAAACTAGGAAACAAAGCCTTTCGGTGTTCATTGGACATATGTATACACAGCCTATTACCTAAAGGCAGCGAGCCAAATTTGTTGGCAGGAGTGCCCAAGCATTCGCACGTCCTAGCTTTTTTTGTTTTTGATTCCCCACACTGATGATAGCCCTTCTTATTGCTTTTGCAAAAGTTTCTCTTTTTTATTTCTTTCTTTCTCCGCGATTGTTTTCGGTGTTGGTGCAAAGTGATTGTTGCGGTGGGCATTCTAAAAACAGTATATGGGAGAGAGACGTGGGTGAAGAGGGGATCGTGCGAAGGGTGGGGGAGGGGGAAGCATTTCATCCATTGTGTCTCGTGGAATTTATTGTCTCACTCTAAAATGTGCCACCCTCGCAAGATGCTGGTTTCAAAAATAAACCCCCGACTCAACAGTTGCAAAAGGAATAATGCTTGTAGGAAAAAAAAAAAAAAAAAAGAATCCGTAGTAATGATACTTTTTTTCTTTCCTTTTCTTCTCCGCTCTGTTGGCGTACAAACATTCTCAGCATTTCTCATTCTTAAATTAATTGCTCAGTCGATCCAATGTTCACTTGCTGCTGCGTTTAGGAAACGCGAGGGTTAGACTGGAACAAACCAGATTCAAACTTGAAGCTATAATTAAACACAAAGCGGCATATCTGGAAATTTTCAAGGCATCGGGACAGTTGCCTTGTATGGTGATGGGAATAAATGGTTGTTGCGCAGCTGAAAATGACAGTTGTATACCTTATTTTTCAAAACTTGAGAAAACTATATTTAATAAATAGGTTATATAAACTGTTATCAGATATTACATATAATAATCAAGTAAAGATTTATTTTATTTTTTTGAAACTTTCTGTATTATTAAACATTTTTTCCACTTTGTCCTGACAGTCCTAATTCTATGAATTCTTTCAAATTATTTTAATTGCAGTTTTTTTTAGAAGACTTGCCTTTCAGCCGATATTTTAATAGAAAAATTTTAATAATGTTCCAACCCATAACTTATCATTTCTGTTTATTTGAAAATTATGTGAACTAAAGCATAAATGTAAAATTAATACATAAACAATATCAATAAATAATAATTTTGCAAGTATCTGAATTTTTTTGTTTAGATTGAAAGATACTTAAACAAATTATATGCATCTTTTAATGAAAGATCAATAATGTTACTTTTATAAGAAATAAGTATTAATATTAATGATCGATTCATATTGTTTAAGGAGTGCATATGACACTATAATGATTACCATGTGATGTGATAAAATTAGGATAGAAATATTTTAAGAAATCTATGTCTTCTCACACCGAGAACTTTAAATAAATACCTTGATATCAGAAACAAGGAAAACAATTATAAGAAATAAACTCTCTCTCTTTTTGGCCCCAAGAAAATATATTCTTTTTAACTGTTCTCTTTCTTTTTCTTAAAAAAAAATTTTTATATCCTTACAGATATATAATTGAGATTTCCAAAAATGTTATTGTCCCTAATGCCTCACAAAAATTTCGCATAATATCACTTATTGAGGTCAACAAGCGGGCAGCTAAATCGTTATCTATAGCATTCAGGTGTTGTATTCAACGATTCATTCTTCCTATCTCATGTGTGGATGTTTGCCGTGCTCTAGAATCGCTTTAGATTGTATGATCCTGTTAAAAAGATATTTTATGTAAAAATTGACGGCAGAGAGACAAAATAAATTTCTGTTATAGTCTTTTTTTGATAGAATGATATATAGGTGTGAGAATATTTTATCTTTCATTGCAAAAAGCATCAGTTCTGATTTGTAACTTTCGTTTTTTATACTATGCCTATACTAGACTGAAGGTTTTCAATTGGGACTTAACTTTTTCCTGCTAACTAAAAACATCGATGTCAAAAGTGAAGAAAATAAATGCAAATATAGGCAATCAAAACTTCATAACACTTTCAAAAATGTAGCAATATTCATATACATAAACAACACAAGTGACTTAATACACAATAAGATAAAATAGTACGTCCTTATACATAATTTCTTATTTAAATTTTACCTACTAAATTCACAAATCATACACATTTATAATTTCTATTAATTAAAATTTTTATCTTCTTGTATCTCTTACAATGATGTCTAGAATAATTCTTAATGATTCAGTTCAAAATAAAAATAGTGAAATTTAAAAAATTACATGGTAATAGTAACACAGAAAGTAAGATTGAAATTTTTGCACCTCACTTTACACAATTTTTAATTTTAATCGATTATCTAGATTAATGATCTAGTAAAATCTATTATCTAGACTACACACACAATAATCAAACTAATAGATAGCACTGACGAAATTCGCAAATATAATTTAAGGAAAAATATAAAATTTTCATTAAAAAAAATTTACATTTTTTCCCAGAATCATTTATTTAAATGCGAGAATACATGTCGTTCTCATAGAATAGTTTTATTTAGAAATCTATATGTAATGTAGCAATTCCATAATCTCACTAAATCATGGCTCCACATCACGACTTTGAAATTATGCATTTTACCAAAGGAAGCAGTTGTAGCGCTCTTTGACCTTTGCGCTTTACTTAGATAATCAGTAATCGTCGCCGGGCGTATCCACCCTCTATCATTACAGCTTAGGAAGTAAGCCTATTTTTGGGGATGAGTTTTTAATATTCTTTTGTTTTCGCATCGGGAGGCTAACGAAGGCAAACGAGAAGTTACAACTTCCGCCATTTGCCTCCTTCATGTAATTGATCGCGAGAACATCTGCCGACTGAATTTTTTTATTCCTTTAGTGGCAACAGCATATTAACCGGATAGATTATGAGTCGCTAAAAACCTAATTGTCGATCTTCGAAGCATTTAGTATTCTGCAGCTCGTCTTTCCTGCGCTTTCGTAATTCCAATCTTCACACGTATTTGCTGAAAACCCAGCCTACTTTGGCCTGAACGTTGGCGTGGGAAAAACGAGAGTCCATTTTATGCGTACTTAAGATATTTTGAGAGCCTTAATTATTTAACTCCTCATGTTTTCCGTTTTTATTTAATCAAATAACATGAATAATAAGTGTTTTTTTTTCCTAGAAAAGGTAATTTTTATCAAAAAGAAAAGAAAAAAAGTATTTTTTGTGCATAATTTAATTTTTTTTCTAGTCAAAGAAATTCAATTTTTTTTTAAACTAAGCATTAATTGCATACTGTAAAATTAAGATTAACTAACAGATTCGTATTCTTTGAGGGAATTTGACATGCTCTTATATCTGAAGTTAAAAGAAATTTAATAAAAATTTCATAAATAAAATAGTTTCAGAGTAGAAATTTGATTAAAATTAATAAGATACTCAATTTACTTAAATTATGAAAAAAATAGCGAATTAATATTTTATATAAATATTGCATTATATTTATATAATATTTTATATAAATATTTTATATAAATATAATATAAATATAATATTTTATATAAATATTATATTATATTTATATAATATTTTATATAAATATTATTTGATATTAATATATATAATATTTTAAAAGTAATTTACTACTTTTAATTTTTTGTAATACAGACATTAGAAATATTTCGAAATTCATTATCTGAAAGTTATGATCTACTGATTATATTTGCATTACGTCAAATATATAATTTTAGAAAGAAAAGGACTTATTCGCGTTAAAATTGTTTTAAGATATTTTTGAATGATTAGCTTTTTTTATCCTCTATCATAAAGGAAAAGAAAATATTTGTAAAAGCAAGATGATAAATTAAGTAAAAATGAAGGAAAATTTATTTAAATAAGTTTAATTAAACAAATAAATAGTCCAATTCTGCCTTAATAATAACAATCTGCACACGATTATCGATGCCAAAAATATTAAGATTTGAGCGCGAGAAGTTATGAAAGATTCCTTCTTCCACACACACACACGACTGGCTATCGCAAAGAACAAGGCTGGAGAATTTTTAAACGACTGATGGCAACACGCTGCGGTATCCGACAGTTTAGAATATGAGCCGTAATCGCAACCTCAGCGTGAAACTTGAAGCTCTGACAGATAAACAGAATTATTCTTTTTTAGCTGTGTTTTCTTTTTTTTAACTGGTGAAATAAAAGAGAAAAGAGCGGTAACGTGAAAAGCCTGTTCATTGAGAAACTAAGCACACGTGCCGTCCCCACATAAGTCTTCTTGTATGGGGACATCTAAATTTTTTTTTCGCTTCTTCAGTCCGGCAATCAATTTCTTTTTTTAAGATTAGTTTGACTTATCTCCCTCGAAGTCATTATTGGAATGAAGAATTCCCTCTATAAGCAGGTTGAAAGAGCGGTATAATTGTCGATATACAAATAGCTAGACACTTAGTTAAATTTCGGCTTCAGATAATCCGGTGATTACAGAGCGACGAAAAGCTCAAATAAATTCAGGACACATTCAGCCTGTATCTTTGAGTCTGAAAAATAGTGGGCGATAGAGTAGGAATATTTTTCTTGTATACATACCAATAGCTGATAATGATGATATATATTAGATTAAATTCTGAAAAATATACAAATAAATTTCAAGAAACAGATTGGAAATGAAGTGTGCATTGAATTACAATATATTTAATATTAAAAAGAATCTTTACAATACTTTTAAAGTTGAAAGTTTTTTTCAGATTCAGGGTAAACGTGTACATTTCTTTTTCGGAGAAAAAATTGTGATTTTGAAAATAATGATATTTATTATGTTTATAACGATATTGAATATATTTATTTAGCTTTGTCCATAACGAAGGTCCGTTTTATAAATCAGCTAAAATAAATCAAATGAGGTGTGGATACTTAAAAATTTCCTTTAGTTAAGAAGTTATTAAGTACTGAAGTAAAAGTCGAAATTTCTTTTATATATATTGCAATGCATCTCAGAACAACAACGTATTAGCAATATTGAAAATGGATTCCTTACAATGGGGAAAAAGGGATTTTTTTCAAAATCTGAAAAATATAAATAGCAATATTTTTTTAAGTTGTATTGTAAGAATGTAGAAAGAAAGATTTCAATGTAGCACAAATTGCAGGTGCTGCCCATCCTGACTAGTGGTCAGCGTGCCTGACTGCGGATGGGGAGGTCCTGGGTTTGAATCTCGGTTCGGGAATGAATGTAATTTCTATTTCTCTCTCCTGTCTTTGTCCTTTCCTTGTATGAATGGATTGTGAATGGTTGTGTGTACTATGGCACATATGTGTACTGAGTACGGCACCAAATTACGGCTCAGTTGAAAAATTGGGGCAGCGCACCCTCTAATGCAAGCCTAGTTGAAGCAAGATAACTGATTGCAGATAAATATGAATACAATCTAGGCGTAAGTTAAACGCTAATTTTAAAATACGATAAGTAAAACATTAATTAAAAATTCAGTATTTTAATTTATTAAAAAAGCGCATTTTACTTTAAAAATTATTCATTAAGACATGAAAAAAAATGCCTTCTACTTGTCTTCAAAGACTAAGAGCTAGTGATTTTCTCTCGGATTCACGGATATTTGCATTCAATTAAATAGAAACGTAAAGTATTCATATAAATACACAAAAATATATTTAAAGATTTTAAGGCCTTATGTGCAAATTCTATATGCTTATGTATGTATAATGTGAAATAAATCCAGATAGAACCATGTTTAATCAATTAGATATCTCATAATACAATCAATATAAATTCCAAAATAATTTAACTATATAATTCAGTATGTGATTATAAATTGCCTGTTAAGAACTGGATGATTGACTTATTCATTTTTGTCCTTTTCTGAATTTTATTTTCAAATATTTCAAGATAATATATATAAAATCCGAACTTTTATATATTTATGGATATAATATAAAGATATTTGTGTAGTAAAGAATATTATTGTATAAAATTTAATTTTTGCAATGAAACACACATTTACTATAAATTACTTCCATTGTCAACTCAATTAAAATTCGTGGCTTCAATTCCATCTCGGGAATCGATGTTAAATGGTTCAGAATCAAGTTTAAAAACGAAGTTTGATGAACTCTTTATGAACAAAAAAATTACTATTGGTCACAAAAGCTCTTTTCATTTACAATCAATAGGCACTACACGCTTTTAATTATTATAGCATTAAATTATTACAAAAACATCAATATAAGCTTTAAAAACTGAACAGCTCTTTAAAAATACAATAAACTATTTTTGAATTAAAGATAAAAAAAATATATTTCATTTCAAATCGTTATCAAAGATATCTCGATAAAATAGTAAATCAATTTTGTTTCAGAAATAGGTAAAAATAAATGGGATTCGATTGAATGAACTTAAAAAATCGAAAATAATTTATGATAAAAACAAAAAATGCTTTAATCTAGCGGTTGAAAAACAGCATTTAACTAATTCGTAAACAAGATATTTATCATAATCCATACTATACACCGAATTCTCTAAACTTTTCAGTGACGGTTAAATATATTTTATATTTTAAAATATTTTAAACTTTAAAAAAAAAACTTTTTAGCAATTTTTTTTTAAATTAATTATTATCAGAAATTTAAGCTATATTAAAAGAAACAGAAAACAAAAATTAACACATAAAGCATGCATAACAAACAAAAATTTATTCAGAATGCACAAAAATAATAATTAATTGCAAGAAGAAATAGTTTGTAATAAATACTACTAAAATTAATACGAAATATTGTAAAAAATAGGATGCAAAATAAAAATTAATGAATGTAAGTTTGGCAGAAAAATAATAATATTACGACAAAATAATGTATATTTTGATAATTTCAAAATCAAACGTTTATCAAAAGATATAAAGCTGTTTTATAAATGTTGAGATAAAATAGAAATTGCAATTACTTATGTTATTTTACAATTCGAATTTACTGTTAAATTAATCGGAATGTTTATAAAAGAAGCAAACACACTTTCGAACTAATAATAAAAAATATCCTGTTAATTGAATATTTGTTAGGAATGCGACTTAAAAAATTGGTTAAAATTGATTATAAGATTTTCATTAATAGTTTAAAAATTGAAAAAGTTACCATAGTTCTTCGCTGCTATTTCTTTGTTATAATCAAGGTTTAGTATTTATATACAAAAGTAATATACTTTGCACTTAAAAATAACTTTATAACTCTGACTTTTGTAACCCTAACGTTTTACAAAAAATTGCAGGTTTGTTGTGCTTGTCACACATTTAACGCACATTATTTTGCACAAGAGCTAATTAAAAAGAGACCAACAGTTTGAAGTGGATTTCAAACTACTACAAACATCTAAGCTTTAGGCGGGAATCGAACCTACGAACTATAGAATCGAAGGACAAAGTGCTAATTCAAATTAAAACTAAAACCTTCTTTTCTTTTCTTTTACACATAATATATATACAAAATGAAACTGGAATATTGAAAAATGAATAGTTGTGAAATATATACACTAAATGTATAGTTTTTAGAAGACAGTAAATTCTTTTTTATTTTGAGAAAAGATATAACGCACAGAAAGGAAATTTGTATTCCTTAATTAAAAGAGAATAACGTAAGAATCCTTTTAGAGAAGAATATTAAAAAACCCAAGCGATAAACCTTCGAGTAAGAAAACTATCCTATTAACTGCCATCAAGAGGGAAAGGAGATAGGGAGTGAAGATTCCTCGGCCTTTTAAATATAGACCTCTTTCTCTTGAGACAGAAGATAAGGTCGCTTCCACTTCGATAAATATACAACCATCCACAAATTTTCGGACCTGTGGACGTGAAGAGGTTACGAGAGTGACACCTGCACCTGGCCTTGACAGTGACGTAACGGAAGAACCACTGTTGTTATATTAATGCCCTTTTTAAGTGGGCCCAAATAGGTTACCTAAAAGGGAAGACATGTGTCGTCTCTCTCGGTATCACCTGGGAAAATTCACTCTTGGACAAGACCCGATGGCTGCTTCAAGAAAGGAGCAGAATTCTGATACAAAGTAGATTCGCTTTCCACGGGACGAAAGTTGGGAAATCAACGTTTTAGTAACATGACCTCTCTAAATAGTGAAGTAAAAAAGAATTTTTTTTAATGAGTTTCGACACGTTTGATGTTCGACTATGATAAGAATGAATATAACTTATTTTTTTAAAAGTACAGGGGGAAACATACACACTGATACCGCGCGTAAATTAGATGCCATATACTTCATTGAATGAAATATTCCTTTTTGTTTTTTAATTAATACTCTTAAGCGTGTAATAGCTTTAATTATATTGCAGATGTTTAGTGAAGTGGAATTAAGTTTTTATTGTCCTAGAATACGTTTTGATTTGAATTTGAATTTCGTAAGCAATATAAATTGTTCATAACATTTTTAAAATATCAAAAATTCATTCAAACCATCAAACATAAAATAACAATTTTTAAGCATTTGAAGCTTTCCACACTTTGAAAAAAATGTTTTGATTGAATAAACATAATAACAATTTATCTTTTTTTAACAAAATTTATTTTATTGTAAATTTTTCAGCTAAGATAAAAGTTAATAATTTAATTTATAAACAAGTCAGTTAAAAAATAAAATTTTAAATCAATAAAACATTTAATGTTGCATCACAGAGATTTATATTAAAGTACAATTCTTGATATTTAAATCCAATTTCGAAATTTCAGTTTCATTTGGAATATGAATTTCTTAATTTTTCATTTTTTAATATTAATATTTGACTTACTTGTTCAAGATGCAAGATTATTTTTTCAATATGTAAAAATAAGATATCGAATATTATCTTATGATTAATTACAAAAAACTTAAAAGTAGCTTACTTTAAAGATCAATTTATATTTTGTTATTTATTAAAAATTTTCACAAAATTAAAAATACTTTTAACTATTTTTCATCATAAATTACTTCATCAAAATAATCGATTGAAACAAATCCAGCACAATTGATAATATTATCATTTAAAAGATTTATAATATGTATAAAATATATATTATAAATAAGTTTATTTATTCGAAACATGTTAGATATTGTAATTAAATTTTCAGATAGTCATATAAATGGAATAAAACTGGAAAAGAATATATTGTAAATCTTAGTACGATTCAACAAAGGTTAAATACATTAGAGAACTTTACAAATAGAATTTGAGTTCTAGATATTCGATTTGATTAGGCTTTTTAAAGAATATTCTAACATAGAATACTGATCTATTAAACTAAGAAAATATTCTATATTGACATAGAATATAAATATTCTTCTAACAGGCGCGTAACAAATAAAGGAAAAACACATTCAATACTTGACACATACCTAGTCGAGAAAGCAAATATGTTCCCAGTGGAATGTGCACTTCATTCTAAAATCCAGTCCATAAGATGATATATTTTCACGTTTTGCCCACAACTGAGAATTTTTTCCTCATAGCGATAAATCGTCCGTCGCAATATCCAACGCATAAAGTCGAAATCAGAGTAACTCGAAGAGATACCAGGCCTTGTTCCGAATGTTGTTCGCGAAGAACGTGAATAGAATTCTGACGAAAAAAAGTGTCCTCCACCTATTCGCCCCCGAATGATATGCCCAGGTCGAAGTTATACTACGCCACACTTTGTGACACAAGTTTATCGTTGGACAAGAGTTTAGTTTATCAGACAAGAAACTCTATGAGCAGTGTCCATCGTACATCAAAGGTACCACTAACAGCACACATACTGGGCCTCTTAGGGTTGACGAACTACAAGAATTCTTTTAGGTTGATGAGAATGCTCGATAAAATGATAGAATGAAATCTTTTTTATTTCAAAAAAGTTTTCATTTTAAAAAAACAATTATATACCAAAATAATTAATATTTAATATATTCTTTTAATTATTAGTTTAAAGTTTAAAAAAATGAAACACATTTATAAAGGAACAAGATGATTATTTTATTCAACACACTCAATTAAATTTAGAAAAAAAATTTTCCTGAAAAGTAATTTGTAAGAAAATACAATTTATTTCATTTTTATAGATTTAGTATATATAAAAGATTATATTTAATTCTTTTTCAAACTTCTGGATGAAATTCCTCAAACTAATTTCGAAATCATTAATTACTATCTGACAAAAAGTATTCTTCCCACACTGATGTTCTTTGAATATAAGTTAATTTATAGTTTGTTGATATAACTGAAAATATTTGCTGTAATTCAAATAAAACATCTGCTATCTCTAAACTTTTGAGAGATAATTAAAAGTCAAAAATTCATTCTTTACTATAAAAACAGTTCATAAAATAGGATCATTTAAGTCTTAATAGCAAAAATTTTTTATTCTTTAAGCATAGATGAAAGTGACAATCATTCATTTTAATATTTTTTACTCTAAACTTGTGGGGTTTTAATTGTTGATGAGCCGACATAGATGCTCATCCGACATAGTTTAAAGGGAACTCCGAACCGTTCAAACATTCACATCTAAAGCGAGAATTAAAGCTACGATTTCTTACACTGAATGCTTGCATGCGTACTTGAAACAACAATGTATAAATGACTAACGAATATAAACTATTTTTTAAATCTTAGGTCTCTCTCTCTCTCATTAAAAAAAAAACTCAGTTTTTAATGAGTAACAAAAGCAGTAATTTTAAAAAAGCTATATAATACAGTTAAGCTCGCTGTAATCGACCAGGGAAAAGTTTTATAATTTAGGTTTAAAAGTTAAAATTCCATTATATTTGATTAATAAGCAATAGATTGGGCACATTCCCTTTATGACAACACATATTAAAAGGAGAAATCAGTCTCCGGGCTTCATCTTTTGCGAAAAGTGAATATATACTTGAAATGTAATATAATAATTGAGTAGTTCCTATGGTGGCACACGATGGTTATAACACTTTAATACAGGAATTAAGAAATATTTTTTGTGGCTATGCATTTTGTAAGCATCTTTGTTTGATGAGGTAAAAGTTAATAAGCAGTTTTCTATTCTATAATTAGATACATATATTTTGATTCTGTATTTTACAAAAGTCAATATTTCATACTCTTGTTTGCGACATTAAAAAACTTGAAAAAAAAATCTTAAAAAGTTAGAATTTTATAACTTGTATTCTCAAAGTTCGAGTTAAATTATTTTACTAAATGTTAGAACCACAAATAACAGTTCATTCTAAATAAGAATAATTAAAGTTAACTATTTTCAAAATGAATAATATAATTTAGTAAATGATTTGCAAATTTTTAAGATTAAAAAATTGTATACAACTTTAATCATTTTTATTTAAAACAATTTTTTTGTTAATTTGTTTACAAATTGATAATTTAAATTAAGTATATACATGCCGAAATGAACAAATAAGTTTTAATAATTAATAAAATCAGTCAAAACCATTTATTTTATGATTATATTTTTTACTTCTAATAAGAAAAATAATAGAATTTTTAAGTCATTTAAATTTTTACAGAAGGTTTCAGTATTTCGCTGTACTGAATTCACTACAAATCATCATTAAAATGTAGGAAAGACCAGTTTTGAGAAAAAATGCAAAGAGCAAAATAAGGATACGTCTAGACGACATGACAAGTTTCATATTCACATTGGTATGCACACCAGAGACATTTAAAGATAAAAATACAAAATATATACATATATATATATGTACCCACACAAATATATATATATGTATATATATCATAATGGAGGATCATAAAATTAGTTTTTTTAATAAAACTTTAAACGGCATAAAATGCAAATTCCCATGATTTTAACAAATTATCGTTAAATTTTGATACCGTAGAAGGTTAAACAAAGTTATTGAGATATGAAATCTAAAGCCTACTTTTTATATCTCAATAACTTTTTAAAAAAAAGTTTTTTCAATAATCATTGGATTTGTAATAAAAGAAATGATAGAGTGCAACCTTAAGAGAAATATATTTTAATATATTTATTACCTATAGAATTATTCACTTAAAACATGAGCAAGGTTCACTAAATAAATTCAATCTATTTGGAGAAATTATTTTTTACTTAGGCAGCTGATTCTATAAGATTTAACAAAATGAAAGGAAACAATGACGGCTGTTTCCAAACACGAATGGAACTTAAAAATACGTAAATCTCAATGCCGGAAATCAAAATGAAATTCAGCTATACATGCATTTTATTTCAACAAGCTCTGTACACATTTACATACAAGTATATGCACTGCATACAATTAAAAGGAGGAGACAAAATTTAGATTTTTAATGAATTTTCAAGTTTCTCTAATACAACATAATTATTTATCAAAACTTATAAGAATATTCTAAAGCTCTAATTCACTTCACATTTTTTTAAATACCAATAAATAAAATAATATGAGTTCTGAGTGTATTAATATCGTGCATAAGAAAAACCAATCTATATTTTAAAATAAATTTATTATAACAATTTTAAATATAAAGTATTATTAAATATTTAGGGTGTCATTAAAACTTTATATATGATGGAATCAAAAGGATCAGATTTTCATTGAATATGTAGTGCACAACATAATAATTTACATTTGAACAATAAATTTGACTGTAGTAAAATGCAAAATAATGACTAAAAATTTTAGAAATATCAGAAAATTTAAATCAGAACAATTTGTGTTTCATTTTCAAAACAACTTTTCCAACGGAACACTGAAATTCATTTTAATTCGAAATTTTAACATTAACTTCCTGAATAAATTATTAAAAAAATTTTTTCATAAATATTTTATAGAAGCTTGTGTATCTTTTTCACAAAGAAGTAATGAAAATATTTAGCTTCATTTGCTGCCACATGAAGTTTTAAAATTTTTTAAGTCAAAGCTGTTTTCGAATAAGAGTGAATATTTTTTCAATTAAAATCGTTACAATGCATTCAAAAAAGGATTGTTTTACAATTTTGAATTTTGTTAAGTTTATAAAACATGCATCAATGAAGAAGCTATATGCATTATACAGAAAAAAAAAATTGTCATTCTAAGCAACGAATTCAGAATTCTTATAGTTATTCGCAAGACAGTTTTCTTGCAGCTTAGCAGGAAAGGAGAAAGTTGAAAGACAGTTTTATTTATTACCGTTTCCCCAATAAATAAAATCGCCAGTTAGATCCATAAAATATGTCTGTCAGATAGGTTGGTGGTGGCGGCCACACGGCTCGATTGTAATTCCACTCCAATACATTTCACTCAAATCCAATAATATATATAGATATATTTGCTCGCTTCTAAATTTTTTTCTTCGCTTTCTCTTTCACTGTCATTCAATGCTGCTGACACAAACGAAAGCATAAACCAATGTCTGATGCTATGCTAGAGATGTTTGCATGCACAACAGGTAAGGAGTGTGACATTCCAGAGCAGAAAAATTTATTCTTTTTCGATGAAATTGCCCCCAACTTTATTTAAAAAATTCTTTTTCATGCATATATTCCCATTTAGAATTCTGAAAAAAACATTTTGGTGCCAGAAAGAACATTTTAATTCTATTTCGATTAATGTCTATATATTATAATTCAAGTTTTTCCTCAATAAATACAAAAAAAAAAGAAAGAAAATGCCACTTTTATCTATCTAATTTATTAATTTACAACTAAGAACAACTATAAAAATATGCATATAGGGAAAAGATTCACTAGTATTTTTGGAATGATTATTTTAAACTACCAATGTTTTTAAATGAACAAACAAAATATATATATAATATATATTTAAGGATGCCAATAAAATATGTTATCATTTTTTATCGTTTAATTATATACTGACATTTTTAAGACTTGCATTTAAAAATATTTAAATTACTTAAATATCTATTAATATGTCGTTCATTAAAGTGAAATTCGTTGCTGTTACTTTTAAAAATTAAACGTGTAGATTCTCATTTTTTTTCACGGAAATTTTTTGCTCTCTTTTGTTTGTACCACTGTTATATATATAAGGCGGAAATTAAATTTTTAAACTAATTGTTTCCAAGAAAATAAAGGTTAAACAAGAAATCACTTATCGAATGAAATGATCAAAATTATAATCTAAATCTAAAACTATTTTCAAAGGTAAAAAAATTGTCCTGTGTTTATATATTACTTATTTTTTCTGTAACATAAAATCAAAAAAATGAATGTATTTCAGACAAGAAACTAAATATTCCATTTTTTATGCCATAGAATATACATTGCTTTTCCTCAAATACATTCGTTTTATGTCACATTCTTAACATTTTTTATATACCTTGATTTTAAATATGCAGGGATATAATTTTAAAATATTCCACTAAACATAAGCCCTTAAAATAAATAATTAAAAACAACAGTTAAGTATGAGTATGATTTAATGTACTATTCAAAACTTTTATCAATGAAAATAATTTTTTTTAACTCATATGTCAAATGAAATAGTCTCTTTTTCAATTCTCCAGATTCCTTAATGTCCGTAAAATTTCTTATTAAAAAGAAATCAATTTTTAACTAAATAAGATATTGCTAATGAAGTTATTATAGATAATTTTTTCAATTTATAATTTTTAAATTAATGTTATGTTCGAGGTAGTCCCTCCAAAACAATTAGATAACATAACGACAAAATTAACTGGTTTCTGTAAAAGGCATTTATGAGACTGGTAATTTTTACATTGATATGTTTCAAAAACAGGACAAGAGCTAAAAATGTAAGGCAGAATTTAAGAGACATTTTTATGGTTGCAATTTGAAAATTGAGATTTATGCTTGTGTAGAAACATAATTATTGTTAGAATTAACTTCTGAAAATTATTTTTATTCAGATGTGTTATGAATACATACATCATTATAAATAAGAATTCTGCACATCAAACAAATTAAAGGCTCTGTTAAGAAATCAGCCTACTTCATATAATATAAAAGTTTTTAATGAACTGAATGTGAATAGGATGCTCGGATCTTTTCACCACAAAGGTGGGTGGGTAGCTTTCTAGCGCTCAGTTTAACAACTCATTGGTTTGATTCCTATTTAAGCCATAGATGCTTATTTAGTGATTCTACGCTTTCAACACAGAAAGCTGTAATTGAGTTAGTTCTTAAGAACAAAAAAAAAAAAAAAAAAAAAAAAAAAGATCAGTATGATGGCTACGAATCCAAACAGTCACTTTTAAATATTTGATTGCTAATTGCAAATTTTTAGTCGAACATTTTATAAATTCTGTTTTTAATAGACTAAGGATTCAGTAGCGGTTACATTTATTTTGATCAATGGGCAATAAATGGGGGAAAAAAAAAGCCAGTTAAGGATCGATAAAACTAAAGTGTGTATTCTTGATTTGTATGGACTCAACATTTTAAATATATATATTAAAAAATAAAAACTACTAAAAGAGCTTAGAAAAGTAGCCAAGATTCAAGTTACTTATAATAAATATATATAACCCTCGAATCACAACAGCCTAAGAAAGGAAATCCGAATTTCCCTTTTTAACTGCACAGTCGTGCTCTACTTCTTATGATAATCGGTGCTCTCTTAGCATCTTTGGGGAAATTAATTGCGAATTAAATAATGAAGTGCTTCATAAAAATCGAAACCGTAAGGTGGAGTGCGGATCGGAATAAAAATATTAATAACAATAAAGAAAAAGTAAAATAAAATTTCCAGTCGGCTAGTCTTTTGTGGCCAAATGCCGTAAACTGCTTTCTTCCAAAAGATTCAAACCCTTAATGGCACACTACAATAAGTATATTGATAAAGTCACGGCATGATTCGATTCATAAGCGGAAGATTCACAAGAGGTACTCACGACTGCTATTCGTGAAATTTCACATTTTATTTTTTATTTACATTTATTATTTTTACTTTTTATTTACTCCAATGCTTGATCATTAAAGAGCTGTTTGAATCTCCCTTCGTGCTGCCCCCTCTCCGAACTTTAAATGAATGCTTGTTGAGGTTACCTACAAGTTATATGCAAATGATTTTGGTTGCGCAAACGATAATGCGAATCAGTCAACAATAACTTTTACTTTAATTACAGTCTATAGCTCCATGTGAAACAAAAACATAATTGGTACTAAGAAAAAAATTCATTCGACATTGTTAAATTTAATATGACTTGATGATATTGTAAAATATTTGTTCCATTTTTCGATGATTTCGAAGACATTTCGTTTTAAGTAAATTAAAATATAATACTAAATTACAAAATGAGGATTTTAACATTAGAGGTTTTTAATATTTTACACATTTTTCTAAGAATACAAATTAGAGAAAAATGGATATATCGGAAATCCTACTAATTCAATATATTTCATTCACTTTTATCATTTTTTAATATTAAATATTCTAAATTTAATAATACAATTTGATTTTAGATACAATAAGAAATGTGCCTATAGTTTAAAATCATTTCTTTAATTGAAATAAAATTCATAAGAACAAATGGAAAATAGAAAAAAGTATTTACGCCTAGAGAAGAAGCTCTTTTTAAGTAAAATGAGCCTTCACTAGTACCAAACTACCAGTTTTAGATAAAATATTAAATAATGAAACGTATTACAATATGTACTGTGTACTTATCTAACTGATTTGTTTGAAGTAAAAAATCTGGCTACATTTGGTAGCATCGCAATAGTAATAATTATTTTTAAATATAATTTTCAATATTTCATTAATGTGTATAAAAGGAAAATATATCAATAAAATGTTAAGGTTTAGAATTTTTTCTCAAAATGCTATATGAATTAAATCAAATAAAATTTCCGTAAAAATGAAAAATTGCTAAAAATCCTTTCTTTTTAACTATATTTTCTTTTTAAGAAAAATTTAAGGCATTATCGTTTTATATATTTCTGCCGCATACTATATTGCTGAACAAAGGAATTTTGTACATCACTCACAAGTTTTACAGCAATCATTAGTAATTTTAGTAAGAAACGAACAATTTAAATTGAAATGAATATAATTTAAATGAGAAAGTTATGAGAAGTTCAATACAATAACATAATTAGATTAAAATTAAAGAAAACTTAACAGTTATATTTAAATCTTAATTTAACAAATAATTTCCTGAATACTTGAAAATAAGAATGAAAGAATTTGGTATTCATTAATATAAGTAATCCAAGATATATTAAACAAAACATCGTTAAAGTAATTTAGCCATACTTAACATTGAATTGAAGGACTGATTTTATTTATATTGAATGACTTTACAATCGACAATAATTATAAAAACAGTGATAACGATTGAAGTTATTGTGTGACAGTAAGCAGACTTCTTTTAGGGAGCAAGAATATACAAACAATATGTGGTCTAGTACCAGAATAAAAAGAAAGTATATAAAAAGAAAAATCTGTAAGAAAAGAATACCAGTCCATAGCCTTAATCTTTTAAAATGATTTTATTAAATACTTATTTTTTATAATAACGAAATTAAATTCCGTCGACAAACAAGGTAAAAAAGTAATTGAATGAATGAATTGAATGAAAAAGTGAAATTCGAATGAATGGTAGATATTATTTCTTCCAATAACATAATTCTCTTTTAATTTCTTTGTAGCTCTGTGGTAACTTTTTGACATATGAGGCGTCATCAATCGGTACACACAATAAAAAGTAGAATCTAAGCCATTACAAACATGCATGAATTGGGACTGGAACTCACGGCTAATATTACCAGAACTTACTGTCCAAAATGAATTTGAAATATGGGTAAATATCTATATTAAGAAATTGAACCTACACTGTAGAACTGAAATGCCAGAGTGCTTAACGTACAGCTACCAGCTTGGCAACAGTTTAAGTTATACAGTGAAAAAACTATTTGGGTATAGATTTAAAGTCATTGATTAGAAGATTTATGGAGCTCCATTATTCTTCCTGGTACAAATATACAATTTATGCTTGTATGGAAAGTAGGAGACGCGTTTGTCTTTAATTTCGTCCTGTTATTGGCACCCCTATCTTTTAGGCTCTGTGTGGTATTTGGGGGTACACAAGGATATATATGTTCTTTCAATTAAAACAATTTGTAATATATATATATATATATAACAAAACTAGTAAACAGTAAAATTCTGAGAAAAGATTGCACATTTTTACATTTCAGATCTCAAGAAATGTTCTCATTAGTTTTTAAGTAATTTAAATATTAATTAGAAATAAAAAAACTTGGGATTTGTAAATTTAACTTAATAACTAACATAACTAGTTATTTTGCCAAACTAAATTTTTTTATGAAAATAACAAATTGCTTAATATAATTAAAGACGCAGAAAAATAATCATGAAAGTTGTTAGAATATAGAAATGAGAGAAAGGAAAAAGTTAAATTCCACACACACGAACAAATTATTTTTTGTACATTTTAATGAGCAAACTTTAGTCGATTCTTTTGCCAATACAAATCGGGAGAAATCTAAATAGTTGTAGAAAAAAACTAAATCATACGCAAATTGTAGCCGAAATTGAATTGTACTTTAAAACATTTATGAAACAAAACTAACGAAAAAAACCAAAAAAATATATTTATATTAATTTTCATTCAAAATCCTTAACTGGTGATGAAAAAAATTACTGTTATATGGAAAATCTTTTTATAAAAAATGGGAGAAAATAAAAATTCACTTAATTATAGCTTATCAATCAAGCACTTTCTTGGATAAAAAATAAATCATATCCTAAAAAATTACAAAAAAAATTATGAAAGACATAGAAGTCTGATACCTAAATTCTGAATTTTACTGATTTAGTTTTTATGGAGAGAGAAACTATGTAAATAACTTGGCATCTTACACTTGGATGACCATGAAAATGGGACATTATTGATGATTGAGTTAAAACACAATGAGTTCATACTTAAAAGAAAACCGGCTGGGAACAGTCCAGTCGAGTTTTATCTTCTTTTTGTTACTGTCACACTACTGAATCAGTTACAGGGGTTCCATTTTATTTGGCGTGAACAACTTAAAAGCCCCTCAAGATCACCCCCCAGGCTTATTGGATGATGTCAAGCAAAGAAGCCAGTTTCAACCCCGTCAGAAAAACTTGATGAGGTATAAGAGCCCTCAGATACTATAATACAATACCCTACAGTCTCCAATGGGTCATAAATAAATCCCTAAATAGATAAACAGGGACTATTCATCTTTACTTGTTAACAACGGAAGACTTTCTGGAGACTGCCGATTTTTCCTTAGTCTGCTAGTTGACGCCGTCTCGACACACCTTTGACTTCAAGAAGGCCGCTTATGATACATTAAATAAACCTTTACAGGAGAAAAATGAATAAATAAAGTGAAAAAAATTGTAAAGCAAAATCATATTCCATCAGCGTTTGGAAGTAATGACGTTAAAGAATGAATTTGGTGTTTACCGTATGGAAAACAAACTAATTTACATATATATTCATAAAACATCCAATTTTCAGAAGTTAGGTTTTTTGAAAATTTACATGTTTGCCATATGGAACCTTTTTTTTTTTAATTACATATTGGTAATAACAGATGCAGTGTTTTCTAACAGGTATGATGTGACATAGAATTGTACGACGAAATTACCTCATGTATATCTCAAAAGAATTTTTCAAATGTGTCCCACAATAATAAAATTTGCATTCTTTTTTGTAACCTATCAACCACAATTCATTCACTTTTCTCTTTCCAAAAACTGAAGTTATAATAAAAGTATAAAGATGCACTTTGTAAAACTTTTTCAAATAAAGAACACGAAAAAGCACTGCATTTCGTCTAACCATTTCTCAAATAATTCCATCTAGTAATTTAATACGGTAAAAATAATTAAATTTGACCAATGTAAGCATAAAAGTATTTTATTATTAATAAAAATATTTTGAAGATAAATTAGATTTTTAAAAATACGAACAAATATAGAAAAATCTGTGAGAGAAACCACAATTAGTTTATCAAAAGTTAATAGGATAATTTTTTAAGACAAGAAAAAATAATCCTTATAATTTCATTTCTTATATATTTGTAATTACATTTGAGAAAATTTTTCCTTAATTAAAATTAACAAAATTCAATTTTGGCGAAACTCATTAATTGTATTTAGCTTAAGATTTATCTGAAAGCTAGTAATAGTAAAATTTTTACAATAGTAAAATTATAAGCTAAATAATAATAAAATTTTTAACTAAAAAACTCAGTGATTATATGTTACATGAAAACAGGCCAATTAATCATAAATTTAATTGGCACATGAAAACAGGAAAAAGAAAATGTGTTTTATATACATTACAATTAATTTTTAATTTAAAAAATTGGATCACCTAAAAATAAACTTATTAAGGCAGACTTTCAATATGTATTATTAAAGAAATGTAAAGCATTTTTGAAAAATTTTTTAACTCTCATTGATTCGAATGAAAATCGAAATATTCCTCAAATACATTTTATTAGTGAAGGGGTAAAAAAAAGAATAAAGATTTTAACAAAACAGAATCTCTAATATTATTTTATTTATAATTCTGAGTCGAATAAGGAGTGATTGGGATATTAATGATTATAATTATTACTTAAATGACATTTCAT